>JABJVR010000013.1:3671596-3690219 GCA_025773905.1 Chitala chitala
GTGTGAGTATCATTCCTCTTTAACTGCATTCCTGTTTATGTTAACATTCCCCACGCTATAGGATGCAAATGGCACATTTGACTTAAGAAAATTACATGTCATTCAGTTCCATATGTAATGAATACAAATATTTCTCAACACAGTTTTAATGGGTTGAAATAAGAGGCTTATATTTTGAATGACAGGCAGCTTGGCAAATAGGATGTCCAACCTGATGTGATGCTTGGAGTTAATGAGAAAACAGCACAAACAAAAGCAAAAATATTTACTCTAAATGCCATCAGTAGATGCTACTGATATAACACGAATGCAGCGAGCGAAAGAGAAACACTAATTTGTGTGAAGAATCAGATGGACACACTAAACTTTACTCTGCTGTTTTGCTGGTCAGAATGTCTTGTCACTCTTTGTGCCAAAGACAATAATTATTTTGGTGAGGCGTTTTACTGAAGACCTGCAGACAAACAAACTGATGCTCAACATGGACAGCCTTCAAGTCTCTGAGCTCCCCAACACCTGCCTCCTTCTACTCCAACTCCTCCCTTCACTCCCAATGACTCCTCCTTCCTGTCCCCAACTCCTCCCTTCATACCGATGACTCCTCCTTCCTGTACCTGACTCTCCCTTCCTGTGCCCAAGTCCTCCCTTCACTCCCGATGACTCTTCCTTCCTGTGCCCAACTCCTCCCTTCACTCCCAATGACTCCTCCTTCCTGTCCCCAACTCCTCCCTTCATACCGATGACTCCTTCTTCCTGTCCCTGACTGTTCCTTCCTGTGTCCAACTCCTCCCTTCACTCTCAATGACTCCTCCTTCCTGTCCCCAACTCTTCCCTTCATACAGATGACTCCTCCTTCCTGTCCCTGACTCTTCCTTCCTGTGCCCAACTCCTCCCTTCAGTCCTAATGACTCCTCCCTCCTGTCCCCGACTCTTTCTTCCTGTGCCCAACTCCTCCCTTCACTCCCAATGACTCCTCCTTCCTCCTCATTCCACTTTCGACTCCCACTTGTGCACACATAGACACTGTACTGCACTGGGTGGAGGCACCATCTTGCACCACACACACACACACACACACACACACACACACACACACACACCCCTTTTTAAAACTCCTTATGCTAGCTGTAATTAGGCTGAGTGTTTATTTAAACTCCTTGCTTGTTTGCAGTCACACCCAGAACACTTCCTCTCAATGACACCCTTTTTGAGGGAGACAGAGTTTCATCCACAATGCCACGATTTAAACGAACGCTGACGTGCCTGGCCTTACTGCAGTAAGCTTTCACCAGCATGGCAAGACAGCAGCTGATGCACTTCCAATAATTACATGTGTACCATCTTCACAAAAGTTACATTTATTAGCAGTACAAAATTTAACATTTTCAAAACAAGAAAACGAGTGCAATTCTAAAAAGCTGTTCTCTTTCAACTACATTATTTTAAGGGTTCATTCAATTGTTAGGATCCCGCTGTAGGAATAATGATCATTACTTGCTGTGAAAACTGTGTAAAAGTTCAATTAAATTTCTCTACGCAAACCTAAAGCAAGCAGCGATCCATCAAATTCTGATCCGTTTCACTCAGACCTTTAATATATAAAAAGCCAAAGCTCTGTTCATTGACTTAGTCCAAAACATTTTTAGCACTTAATATCATAGCCCACCTGGAGAAGTGCTGCAATAAGAGTGGGTCACCAGTGTGCCAGATACCCACTGTGTGGGTGCGATAAACACCCCCCGCCTGCCTGTAGACAGCCTGGGCAATGTCAATGCCAAGAGGTAGTGTGCTTCGTTAATCAGGACAAACAGTGTGTGTGTGTGTGTGTGTGTTAGAGAGAAAGACTGTGTGTATGTGTGTGTATACACACCCCTTGGGGGACAACAAAGTCAGAGCCAGGAAATGCATCAGATGGTGAACAGGCAAAGGTGGCAATCTCCCCCTGGCCTGGCCAAGCTGTACACACACACACACACACACACACACACACACACACATTAGGAGCTGTTATGCAAACACCTCTTGGGACAAAACACAAGTAATATTTGTTTCATTTATCATGGTTTCCGCGAAGACAACAGCTGAGATAAACACAAAACTGGGGGGTCGAGGCTCTCTCTTATTTGCAAAGATGAAAATGATTTTTACTTTCCTTACATGGTGTTAATGTTAACACAGTGAAAACAGAGCACTGCGGATCACTCTGCCCTTACACAGATGGACATAGGATATGCTAAGATTTTCCACATCACCTGGAAAAGCTGGACACATATGGTACATGTTGCCGAGTTGTCAGTGAAAAATGCACAGCTGATAAGTGGCAAAGAAGAAAGGACATTCTGTGTGCACAATCAGGGGGGTGACTGGACACGCAGGGACGTGACTGAGGCAGGCGACTGGACACGCAAGGACGTGACTGAGGCAGGTGACTGGACATGCAGGGACGTGACCGAGGGAGGCGACTGGACACGCTGGGACGTGACCAAAGTAGGTGACTGGATACGCATGGACGTGACCGAGGGAGGTGACTGGACACTCAGGGACGTGACTGAAGGACGCGACTGGACACTCAGGGACGTGAGTGAAGGAGGTGACCGGAGACACTGTGCTCTGAGGGCTTAAGAACTGGTCATTGTCTGGATGTGCTCAGAGATGCTCGGTAAAGGGCCTGTCTCTGAGCAATGCCTCTGCACATGCAGGAAATCAGTGGCAGTGTAGCAGGCTGAACCGAGCCAAAATGAGCCACTGGTGGTTCAGAGATTGGGCGCTTTGCCAATCTACCAATTTATTCAAAACCACTTGGCCAGACAGGAGATGGCACTTAGCTGAGAGCAGGAGGATACATAGAGCATCTCCTGTGATATCATGTTACCCCTGCCTCAGTACTTACCCACAGCACATGACCTGCCAGAGCTGCAGATCTACTCAATCACACCTCAACATCACTATATAATCAATCACATCAGTACAATCAATCACACTTTACAGTCAGTCTAATAAATCACAGCAACCAAAGTTCATCTGACCGGAGATGGTGTCATCTACACAGCACTTTATATCACAGTGCAGGAAAAAATATACACACTTTAAATAGCATAAACAGAAACCACCAGTGACAGAAGGTAAACTCAGTGATGTAACGAGTCCACTGATTTTAAGAGAATCATAAACAAACAGGAAGAACTTGTGGATGGATCATTTAGTGAACAGTAGGAAACATCATCACCTCAGAGCCAATGTCCACTGAGCTCAGTGTCTCTCTGCAGGGAGCCGCTCATGTACCCTTGTGTCAGGAGTTGTTCTGGGGACACCAAGTCGCAGACAATGGGAAGGTAAAAATAGATTCAAATTTATAGACGTGACAGTAAGGTGCGAGAACGTTAAGATAATTAACAGAGTATGTCACACTGATGTGTGTGACAAGAACCTGGGGGGCTGGGATCGATGCATTAAAAACTACCTCAACTTAGTGCCAAAACCCAACCCCTCCTCCTGTCTGGGGGAGAGAAGGGGGAGTGGTGAAGATGGAAACGCAACCATAATTTTTTCCCATCACATTTTCAACAAATGAATGTTATAAAATAACCCCCATTCAGTCTCCAGGAGCTCCATCGTGCAAACAGCCGGACAAAAACAGCTTCCCACGTAGTGTGGCAGTGCCTCCAGAGAAACATCTTTTCCTCCTGCTTGGACACTCTGCCCAGATCCCATGGGACAACACTTCCTGAAGAATTAATGACTTCTAATGTACCAGTTAATGCAGAAGAGGAGGAACCATCCATCATAATGGACAACCAAATGTCGCTTTCATACGAGCGGCTCTGAGAGCTCTCTCTTTGCTCTTCTTCCCGTTTCTTCCTCTTCCTCTGTGAAGGCACCATTCCACTTATGGTTTTTTGTGTGGGAGACAATATTTCACACCGTTTTGTGGGCCGGTTTTGATAGTTAATATGCTAAGTGCTGAAAATAAACACAATCTCATTCAGAGGAATTAATGAAGAACCAGAAATGGTGTGACTAATCACATACCTGCAGCCGTGACTAATCACATACCTGCAGCCGTGACTAATCACATACCTGCAGCCGAGACTAATCACATACCTGCAGCCGAGCCTGAACAGAGCATCGGTGAGTGTCCAGTTTACTTCCCTGTAAGAAAAGTCACAATCTACGCCTGACATTCTCAGCAATTTATTGAGTCGACACAGAGGGCCGACTCAAACCTACAGTTCTGCCGTGTACAAAGACTCCCACTGCGCTGCTCTCTTTTTAATAGTCTTGACATTTTTCTGTACATAGCTGCTATTTCTGTTCATGGGCAAGAGAACACAATTTAATGGTCCAAATTTAATTACATTTTGGAAAAAGATGTAGATAAGGCTTCAAAAGATTGCATGTTTATATACATAGCTGTAATAGACCAAGGGAGGTAAACGTGTCACAGTTGTGCTCAACATATTTACATTTTCATTTACTCGTTCTGAAAGTGTGAGGTACTGGTGGGAGCTCTTTGTAACCATCTCTTTTTAAATGAACCAATAAGCTCAAAAGAGTCACCTTGATTAAGTCTTAAGATGTCGACACCCAGGAATGCTCTAAACACTTTTTCAAGCATTCTTAAAAGTAAAAGGCAGAAGAGAAGAGTATCATGAGCTGCCTTCACAGGGATGTGGGCCACATCTCCTTCACACTATGAGCTGCCTTCACAGGGATGTGGGTCACATCTCCTTCACACTATGAGCTGCCTTCACAGGGATGTGGGTCACATCTCCTTCACACTATGAGCTGTCTACACAGGGATGTGGGCCACATCTCCTTCACACTTTGAGCTGCCTTCACAGGGATGTGGGCCACATCTCCTTCACACTATGAGCTGTCTACACAGGGATGTGGGCCACATCTCCTTCACACTATGAGCTGCCTTCACAGGGATGTGGGCCACATTTCCTTCACACTATGAGCTGTCTACACAGGGATGTGGGTCACATCTCCTTCACACTATGAGCTGCCTTCACAGGGATGTGGGCCACATCTCCTTCACACTATGAGCTGTCTACACAGGGATGTGGGTCACATCTCCTTCACACTATGAGCTGCCTTCACAGGGATGTGGGCCACATCTCCTTCACACTATGAGCTGCCTTCACAGGGATGTGGGCCACATCTCCTTCGCACTATGAGCTGCCTTCACAGGGATGTGGGCCACATGTCCTTCACACTATGAGCTGCCTTCACAGGGATGTGGGTCTTTTTCACATTACGACAGTAAACATTGCAGGAGGCAGTCTAAAATGTGGGCAGGCCATGGGCCTGCTAAGCTTTTGGCACAGTATGAGAAGAGATAAGATCTCTTTATCATGAACATTACAAACTGCTCGGGATCAATATATGACAGAATCTCAATTCACTCACAAAGAAAATTAAGCAGCATGCAGAGTCATGTGGCAGATACAGCTGTACATGGAAAGGTATGTGCTCTAGGACACAAAACTGCAGGACATCCCATGTGAGGGACATCATCGGTGATGCTGACCGACAGCTGAGAACGAGGACTACGTCATGCTCTCGGCGTTGTACAATGACTGTAAGGATCAGCATTCCTGCTAATGCCTTTTCATTTCTCGTTATTCCCTGTCCCATAAAGAGAGATGAGGAGAGTGTTATGGCTCTCCGCCGAGGGCGTTATCGCTACACAAGTGCTTCCTGCAGCTGTCTTTAGATAACGTTAAGTGTGCATTCCGTTTCACGACATTACTGCTCTCAGAAGCCACAAACAAACACTGCACCTAAGTGTGCACAAACTAATTTAGTATCGAGCTGACAGACAGAAAGAGAAAAAATAAGCCTTTATCATCAAGAAAAAATTCCCACTGCATAGCCAAAAAAAAGCCCATGGATATAAAAGGGAATGAAGCAAACCCGGGCTTTTGCTTGTTTATTTCACGGTAGATGACAATTTCACAGTAATTGAATTGGCTTGAGTTGTCCTGTTCAGATCAGGTGGGTGGCGCCACAGCTGGATGGGACGTATGTGATTGGTCAGGACTACCGATACACTTTAGGTGTGTGCACGGTCCACTAAGTGTCAAACACTGAATCGATTCCCTACTCCTTCTTTATGCTTTGTGTGCTAGGGTCTCTTTGGGGTTCTGAGGGGGGGTTTCTGTGGGGGCTTTGTGGACTACAGACTGACAGAGGGGCCCTGGCCCATGCCACAACATCCCAGAGCCGTGTGTCCACTCTGAAATGGAGCTCGATTATGGCCTAGTTCAAGGCCATGCTTTATCCTTCAGACCACAGAACAAACAAGAGCACTGTCACTGCAAACACAAGAGAGGCCCATGTGTGTGCTCTCCCACCTGATACATACACCTCACACTCGCTGTACGAGTCTACGCCCCAGAATAAGGCAGCCTTGCTTACGCACCCCACTGTGCTGCCCCCTCCCTCCACCGCCGTCATTACGTGCATACAGACAGATCGCAGAGTTCCCGCCAGACAAGCCTTGCTGTTTGTCGCTCCTGCTACAGCGTGGCAGGAAATTGACTCCATTACTTGAGCTACGCCTGCTCGTGCGGCACCTGCTTATAAAATGTTTCTCATTCACTGTCTCAATGTCGCTCCCATTCAGCTGACATTAGCGTTACCATGGCAACGATGCCCCGAACACTCGGAGAGCAGGGTGGTATCTCTGGGCCCTTGTGCAGGTGGAAAGCTGCGCTCTCTTGGCGTGGTTTGCATTTAATCATCTATGCAGCAACGTTTAGTGCGGAGACTCATTTCAGTTGTTCTCAAACCCACGTGCCGTTATTCTGAGAAAAACAAGCATTTGCTGTGTGGAGCGTAGAGACGTCACAGCCATGTGACCAGATGAACCTGATTTGTTTGACAGAACCGTGCCAAATCTGGTTCCGCTGGGTCACTGTCCCTCACAGAAATAACCTGAGAGCAAAAGCAACACAGAGTGTAGCTCCAGAACTCCATCCTGTCACAGAGCACGGCAGGAAGCAGCGGGCCACACGTGGGCGACGCAGGACCCGCAGAATCAAAGGGGGGGCGCTGTCTAAACATGTGACTCCAGCTGCGTTTCTCTCTGGAAGCTGAGAACGTTTGGAACGAGACTCACAGCACGGTGCAGAGACCGTCAGCCTAGGCACAAAGACAACATGGCATCTCTTTGAGGCACATTGTCGTGAAAGGCACTATATAAAAATAAATTGAATTGAACTGAACATGGAGCAGCGTCAGTGCTGAGCAGCAGATCCAGAGGAACAGGATCACTATACCGACATGGAACAGCGTCAGTGCTGAACAACAGATCCAGAGGAACAGGATCACTATACCGACATGGAACAGCGTCAGTGCTGAACAACAGATCCAGAGGAGCAGCATCACTGTACCGACATAGAGCAGCGTCAGTGCTGAGCAGCAGATCCAGAGGAGCAGCATCACTGTACCGACATGGAGCAGTGTCAGTGCTGAGCAGCAGATCCAGAGGAGCAGCATCACTGTACCGACATGGAGCAGCATCAGTGCTGAGCAGCAGATCCAGAGGAGCAGCATCACTGTATCGACATGGAGCAGCGTCAGTGCTGAGCAGCAGATCCAGAGGAGCAGCATCACTGTACTGAAATGCTCATGTGACTATAGGTCTTCATCCTGCAAACACAGCACTTAGTATAAAAAGAAAAAGTGAGACACCTTTTGTGTCCAAGCTGGAGTGATGTTAGACATGGCTGCGATGTGGATGTCCACATGTGGCAAAAAGGGTTACAAAGGGACAAGGTGTCCATCAGACATGTAACTACAAGCATAGCATCATACAAAAATAAGAGTAACTGGTAACACACAGACAGACACACGCATGCAGGTGTGCAGACATACACGTACACACACACACACACACAGACACACACACTCTGCCTGGTCTGAGCGGCCGGCTATAACGCACAACGCAGCATCAGCGGCCTGGTGCCGTATGGCTTCCTAATGGAGAGGAGACATGCCAGAATCCGCACCCTTGACGATGAAACACTGGAGATGCTCCGAAACCCCGCCCTGCACGATGAGATGCAGGGGATGCACAAAGCGAGCCATGGCTGCACTTTATCATCACTGGCACCGAAATGCGTGATGCACTTTCATTAACAGGCCCGCTGCCACGCTGAGAGCCCTGCCCTCCGGGAGACTGGTTGTTTGTACTTTAAACATGTCTCAACGAGTTGTGGACATTTGCATGTGAACAGAGAGGACTGCTTTTACCACTCCGGTCAGAAAACATATCCCAGGGCCTAAATTACAACACACACAAGAGCACACATGCGCACGCACGCACACACACACACAAAACATTTATAAAATGTAGTTTAGAAACATAGTTTAAAATGGCTTCCAGTGAGAAAGAATGGGTAAGTACAGGTGGGATTATGCACCGGTAAACAGGCCTAACAAAAGGTTGTTTATTATTACTGTTATGAAGCACAACAGCAGTAGGAGCTCATTACTGCCCTGACACGGGGAGCAGCCTGACAGGGCTGCTTGAGTGTCTTGGGAACAGATGCTTCTTTGCTGTTCCTTTATTCTCATCTCTCCCATACACTCACCTGCCCTTTACCTGACAGCCATCGCTGCTCACGCTTGATTAACATCACTCATATCTGAACACTGCAGCAGCACATTCAATTAAGCATTAATCTGCTAGTTACTAAAATCCACACCCAAAGGAATTTGCTATTCATCTGAGATTTTTGACACCTGTAATGTAACTGAGAAGGGCTTTCTGCTCAAGGACACTTGTGATCCATACTTTTGTTCAACACCACTGCAGATGTGTGACCCCCTTTGGTAAACGTGCTTCTATGCAGGATAATTACACACATCATCATTTCTTCTGTTCTCAGGCCATTAGAACAGCAGCTAAGGGCTTTCCTTAGAGAATCTCTGACCTCCCTGCACACATCGCAGGCCTCCTGTCCTGTTTCTCCCTGTAAACCGGCTGCTTTGTTGTTGCAGATATGTCTTTAAGCTGCTTTCTCGCTGCATTTTGGCTTCAGCCCCCCTCCCCCCAGCAAATGACAGGAGATGAAGAAAAGTCGTCACAGCTGTTTCTTCAGGAGCAGGACTGAGCACTGAGGGAAAAGCACTTTAAAGGCAAGCATGTATTCCGGCTGCTCTGAACGACATCCGCAAGGCACAAAGTGACACTTTGTTTGTCAGTCTGGCTGTCAGAATTTCATCTGAAACAAACCACTGTGCAAGTGAACACAAAACAAAACAACCTCTCAAACCCTAACGGCACTTCCAGGAGGATTACTCAGCAGCCATACAGAATGCATGCAGTATGACAGTTCAACAGAGCCGTACATGCTAATGGCTTTCCCACTGTATATATATTTTACCTGCTTTTCATACAACATAACTTTTATATCTGCTCACCCTTTTCCTGAGGGGTCACATAAGTCACTGAAAACAAACACTGCCAAAACAACTTCGGACAAACTAAGGGATGTTTAACGAACCTAAATATAGAGAAATCAATTTTGCATTAAGAACAGCACAGATTGAGAGACAAAACTGCAACATAACAAGAAGTGGCCGTTTATTTGTCACTTTACAATGGGAGCCTCGTTCATGCAGCCAGTTCAGCAAAAACAAAAACTTGAGCCTGGCCAAAATGTCCGCCGCTTCCAGCATGTCGCACTGTGCTCTAGCATTCCTGCCTCACCTCATGAAGCTTTTCCACTGAAATTCCCACTACGGAAGCACCTTTTTTGGACAGCGAGGAGGAAGAAAAGCAGAATTAAATTTTCATGTTAAGCAGCAGAGAAAACAGTGGGCCTCACCTCGTGTGACACTGCCTATTCAGGGCCCAGCCGCGGAATAAAGACTCACTCAGCCAGTAATGTGCATCCACTGTCCTATCAATTTTTCATAGCACTCACAGCCAGAAGGAGGTAATGCAAAATTGATTTGTGTATTAAAACTGCTTAGCCAAGCAGACGCCACCGGGAAACGGACCGATTACACCCCCGAGATTCAGGGAGAGAGGTGTTGGGGGGGGAATGCGGACATTGTGTACAGCCAATGTCAAATGTGGGCACTTCTAAAGTCAACGAAAAAACAGACAAATGGTCTCAGCTGTCACAGCCAAGACACTGCGAACAAAACAACAACAACAGAAAGTAAAGCAGAGCCGTGGAGCTGCATGGCATGAAGTCGTTAGCAGAGATTACACCTGCATCGTGGCCCCGTGAGACATCAACAAGCACGATGTGACAACATGCATGCTGAAGGTTACAAAACAAAACACAGCACTCTTTTGTGGTTTATTAAACATGAGAAAGATATGCGCTTTTAAAGTCATTACATTTAATTTGACTACTTTTTACTGCAATTAATAATTTGAACACTGCGGTGGGTTGGCGCCCCCGCCCTGCGCCCTGTGTGTTCTGGGATGGGCTAAAGGCTTCCCTGCGAACCTCACCAGGATGAAGCGGTATAGAAGATGACTGACTGACTGACTAATAATTTGAACAATAAAAGTTCTGGTCTTTCCCAATAATAAGTGAAAGTACATTACTTATAAAATAACACAGCTCACCTTATATTGTACAAATTTTCTTAGTGTGTGTGCAGTATTTTGTCTGGGTAACCTCCAGTTTTGTGGAACTGAATTTTTTATTATGGGATGGAGTGTTGTCATGGCTGTTGACATCATAAGGGTGCAAGCAAAATGTCTTGCACTCAACAGTGAAAACGGGCTGTTAACACATGCCAGCCAACACAAAGGCCCTCAGCAGCTCTCATCTAACCAAGCACCTTTTCGATGAAACACTTTGACTTGGACCACAGAATATCACGCTGACGAGTCCTGCGTAATCAGAGTCATGTTACCCACCGACTGCCCCACTCGTGATAGTGAAAAATGTGCCACACGGCATGTAAGTGGGTAATGAGTGTGAGAACAAAAGAACCAGTGAATTATGATTTAGTACGGGCTTGGGAACTAAAGCAAAAACAAACTAAGGGCTTTTGTTCATTAATGTGAAATACAGTAAAGACCATTTGCATCTAGCTGCTAAGGTAGTCACCTGTTATCATCAGCGAGGTACGTGTGATGGGAACTTGGCTGTGTGACAGCTGCTCTCCTGGCACCATCACTGTGAGTGGCACCACTGGGGGCAGGGTGAGACGAGTGGAACGTCACAGTGGAGCTGCAAACGCAGTATGAGCTGTGGCTTCAACAAGAGACGGTCAACAGTCCCTGACAGCACTCAAAACCAGTGTCATCTCAAAGTGAGGGTACTTCATCTGCAATGTCTGAATTTCATATGGAAGCCAGCAGTCGAGCCTATATTTAACAACATATCACATCCTACTTGTTTCCATCGCTCAAATTTGGCCCATATTAGCCTCCATCTACAGATCATTCAGTTCTCGTTTCGGGACGTGTCCATGTGGTTTCGGTGCTAACATTACTGTGAGCGCGCTCAGCCTGCACACGCACAGCACAGCTTCCCCACGCTGGCAGCCCCCCAAGGAGCATGCGGCTACAGCCCCCACCCCACACCAAATGGAAGTCCTTTCACTCATTCACAAAATCCAAACTTAAAATGCAACTCGTATTCATAGATCCTGGGTCATACATCCTGGGTTAGTCCGTAGTAGTGATAGCATGTGTTCTCCCACTCATAAAATAGACGTGACAACATAAATTTCCTAGTATAACGATGGAAGTCATGTATGGATTTTCTTAGTAAACCAAAAGGCATGACAAATGACACATCCTATATGTAGACATAGCTCATTTATTGAAACCTGATGTTGTCACAAAGCGAAACATGGATTTGTTTGTGCAGTCCTATCTCAACCACAGGCTAAACTGTTAATCACATCCGGTCTTGAAAATGAAGCTTAATTTGACAATCAAGGCAGATCCGATAGTAAGAGAGAAGGGTACTTCAACAATGAGTGTGTGAGCAGCTCAAATTCATGGCAATATTTCCAGTCTTTTCTGTGCTGTAGATGTGCTGTGTTTTGAATGAGGGAGACAATGCTTTAGATCACGAGGTTAGGGATTGGGGCTGTGCACAGCCTGATGTGGTCAGTCAGCGTTCATCCTTATGTACTGCTACATAGCCTGATGACCCGGGTAACTGGTTTGATATTAAGGAAACTAAAGGTCCACAATATAAGGTCACATGAAAGTCTGATTGTTGACACGGGCACCAATGAGGAAGCCCTTAGTGGATGTTTCCATTTAAAAGAACCTTCCTTTTATGCTCTGACCTTTTCCTTAATGGGCAACCAAACGTCGGGGAGCAACCAAAGCTGTACTCCATCCGGCACCACACTTACTATTCAGTGTGTGTCAGCGGCAAAGCGCTACTCTCTAAATCACAAAACTCTGCAGTCCCTCTTTTCTGTTATATGGTGATGGACTGGCAGGGAAACTGTCACTCTGACCACAGAAACAAGCAGATGGCCAATGCCTTGTCTTCGGCCTGGGATGGTCTTCTTACCTGCAGCACACCTGGTGGTGCTGGAAGGTTAGAGCAGCCCTGAGGAGCAATGGGACTGCTCTACTTAAGAGGACATCTGGTACCATTCCAAAACACTGAAGCCATCCGATCCATGAAGAGCCTGTCATGCAAATGCATTTCTGTATTCAGGCATATGCACACTGCCTGTGTGTATAGTCATAAATCATGTCACAAACAGTCCATACTCTGGTAAAGGGCGGCAAAAGGGTGAGGAATCTCTCATTGCTGGTGCCAGGCTGGTACCCCCAGGGCGCGTCTCAGGACTCGTGTGGGTGTGCAAACATCCCCTCCAGCTCAGCGTTGTGTACACAGCATTATGCATTGTTGCCACAACATGCTAACAAATAAAAAAATAAACATGATTAGCTGGCATATAAAGGCACTGCTGAAAGCACCAGCAGGGTATTAAGACAGTCCCCTCCTGATTATGGCCTTATGGTCAAACAGTGCTGTTCACCTTGGCTCTTTTCATTAGATCACCACCTCCAGTGCTCATTAGCATGTGTGATGTAAAAGCACCGGATGATTTTGCACAGGCAAAATACGGCAAACAATCATGTCTTCAATGGGCCTCAATCAGAAGGTGGGAGAAATCCTGACACATGAACTCCATCTTAAACCAGGGTGACAATGAAGGAAGTAAAGCAGCTTGTAGAAAGTGGACCAGCCAGCAGGAACCACAGTGGCCAGGGGGAACCACAGTGGCCAGGGGGAACTAGAGGGGCCAGCAGGCACCACAGTGACCAGGGGGAACTAGAGGGGCCAGCAGGAACTAAAGGGGCCAGGGGGAACTAGAGGGGCCAGCAGGAACCACAGTGGCCAGGGGGAACTAGAGGGGCCAGCGGGAACTAGAGGGGCCAGGGGGAACTAGAGCAACTCAGAGTAAAACATATCTGAGAAAGTATCAAATGATCACAGTTGATAACTGGATGTAGCCAGATTGTTATGGTGACTCATTCATGCCACAACAAGCATTTTGAAGGTCAGCATTTATAAAATGTATGTATTCTGCCAAATACATTAAAGTTAGTGAGCACATGATGTCCTGAGGTACGCATGTCAGATGGGCAGAAAGTATAAAACAGAGGTGTCAAGGAACATGGCTGTACCTGAGTGCTGTAAACCAGTCCATCTTACATAGTTTTACATGCATCTTACACTACCAGTTCACACAGCTGCATGTTTAAGGAAGCCTTAGGAGGTCAGTACCCAGCTCAAGGGTCCAACAAAAAGTCCCTCATGCTGGAAAAAAAAAAAGTTGCATCACAAATGAACCCCTTATTGATGACTCCAATGCCATCTGCTCCATCAGCTGTTTGATGATGACGTATCTGTGACATAATGATTGTATTCTGTCTTTATTCTGGTTCCTTCAGAATAGAATCACTGTACTGTTCTCAAACTTAAAAGCTAAGATCCCAGACATATACCTACCAGTGATTGGTAAGTGAGCGCTTACACACACACACACACACACACACACACACACACACACACACACACACACACACACACACACAAAACTGTAACTGTGTATCAGAAGTAAAGTCTGTTCATCATGTTCGCATTACAGCAGGAGCGGCCGTTCTGACTTGCAGGAAGTGCGGACTGTTAGCCAAGTCACATTTCCCACAATCTAGCGTCTGACTCACAACGCTGAACGCAGGAAAAACCCAGCCACAGTGTGTAGTGGACTTGTCACTTGGGTGTGTGGAGGCTTGTGTACCCAGAGTTCTCGTGCGTCCTTTCTACATACTACCACCGTAGCAGGAGGTAAACACTGGGGCTGCCGCGTGCTCCAAAGGTGCTCTGTGGACACAGGGAGGAAGTCACTATGGCACTGGGGTGGCATCCACTTTTAGGCAAAATGGTAAACACTCCAGGGACAGTACGGCTGCCGCTAATGGCAGCCCCCCCCCCCACACTTTACAGGGGAGGGTAACCAGGGAAGTAACCAGCACTGAAATCATCCTTGGTACACGAAGGGACTGATGTCATTAAGGCCAGGAAATAAAAAATATAAATGGCACAGCCTTCCGGCACACAAACGGACGACAAACAGGACCAGGGACAAAAGCAACATGATTTTTAAAAAATTAACTTTGAATGAGCACTATGAGATGGCACTCATTTACAAACATGTGGATAACATGTGGATTGGTTTTTCTGCCCAGCACCCTCACATGGGTGCCACCCTTGTATGCCGCCCTAAGGCCACGCACCCGCTCTGTAACAGCACCACCATCTCATGCCACGCACAATAACGTGGCATGACGAGGCCGACTGTGTGCGCTTACACAGTCGGGAAACGCTTTACACTCACATAAACGTAATACATCAGAGGCGGAAGAAAACACCTTCTGACATTAAACGCTTACAGGAGCCTATTTAACGTCAGAAATTTTCACAAAATCCATTTAATTGAAAATGTAAGCGAGGTTTGGCCTTCATTTAATTTATCGAAATTCAATAATGCTAAATGGTTTCTAAAGATTGCAATTAAAGAAATGAATTAAACATGAAGCGTTGGATTAATTGCCTTGGGCAAACACAAAAAAGTGTTTATGTGTGTCATTTATTCTGACAGGTGAAGCTGCATTTCCATTTTTAAATTGGCTGCTGAAAGCCGTGACACACACACACACACACTTCTAACTCCAGCGTCTGCGCCGAAACACAGCCGTTCAAACGTGATCGAAAATAACCTCAGAGTCAACGTAAATAAATCACCAAAACACCATCGTGACGGCCATCTGTTTTCTTTGTTTGTCTTAGCGACCAAGACGAGCCAGATGCTGGTGTGTAGACTTCAGCTTTTAACGTGTAAGCGGTGTCTCTGTTGAAAAGAGACGGCATTAATATTCAATGTTAAGTAGATTAGTTAGTCATAGGGGAAAAAGAAAAAAACCTGAGAATTGTACATTTATTTCACTCCATCTTCAAAGCCCTCACCTTACAGAGACTTAAAGCTGTAGCAGCTAAATTAAACCAGCTTGAGGAGTTCCTCCGTCTCTCACAGTGAATCATCACAGCTGGACAATCATCAGTTATTATGATAGTGTGTGAACCAGGACAAGCACGATCTCAGACAAGCTGTCCAACTCTATACATTCTCCTATAGCGCCTTTCCAATAACCGCTGCCCCAAGGCACCTAACATACATCCTGACGTAAAAGACACGCTTAGAGGCAAATCTACAGAAAGCAAATGATACAGAAATCATTTGTTGCATTCAGCACAGTTTTTGTAAAGAAATCCCTCCCAATCAAAGTCATCTGCAGATATTACCCAATTAGAGCCAATAAGGCATCCTAACCAACAATCCGTGTGCTTCACCCAGAGCAAGATAACACAGCATGCGTCTCCAGCTTGCATGTGCAGACACATCAGTTCTCTTGTGCTCTCAGTTACACCTCAGAATTTAGTCAAACCCAACATGGAAGTTCCTGCTGTACTCTCAAGAAAAGTACACTTTACAAAGGTCGTTAATTTGGGGGAAAAAAATCAGTAAAAACATACTAATAAAAGTCTGTTGGAATAAATTACCTTTTGTTAAAAGTTACCGAACAGACATCAGTGTGAATGACATTGCATTTTACAACTATAAAGATGGGACAAAGAGTCTTGATGGTCTTCCAGTTAAGTATTTATGTCTGAAAAATACAGTATATTATTTTACGTGTAAGGGCAAAAATTAAATGTGAAAGGGAGAAGTCAGCCCAGGGACTACCGAAAGCCAAACAAGTGCACTCGGACACAGCACTCCCTCCACGGGCCTAATGCCTGTACTCTGGTGAAGGGCGATCTAACAGTTATCGGGTTACTAACAACTCATTTGTCTTTCTGAATCAAACCGTTTGCGATTTTGTCTCATCTGCATGGCCAGGGGACAGGAGCAAGGTGAGTGGCCGCGGCGGGGGGGGGGGGCTCTCGCGTGGGGAGGGCCCGTGGCGCCAGACACCTGGGTGGGAGGGAGTTGGGCTGTCTCTGGGGCGGCCTTATTACGCAGTCTGCTCCTGAAGTCGGGGGGTGTGTGTGTGTGTGTGTGTGTGTGTGTGTGTGTGTGTGTTAGAGCAGCCTGCTCTTGGTTCCCCCAAGCAGCCAGGCTCGTGTCCATTCTGCTTTTGTAACTGGTGCCCGTAATAAAGACGAATGTAACAAAGTAACAGGGTGCATGTCATAGGCGAGACGTGGCAGCAGGATATAACATGGTTCATTTGGTTACAATGCAGTAAATGATTATCAGCATAAGAATATGGTGCATTTTGATGTGATAAAATTAGCACAATGTATTTAAATACTCAACGATCCATAAATAATATGTGCGTTTGCAGACATTATTCATTAAATTGTTCTTATTTTCGTGCAGTTCACTGAACAGAATGCATTCGGAATTACAGAGTGAATTAAAAGTATCCTAGCACAGTTTAAGCATGGTAATGGCTCTTGGGTCGGACTTGGACAGAAGGTAAGTAACTGGGCTTCCAGATAAGATCAGGTGAAACCATGCGGCCGGACCAGCGTGCCTTTGCTGGGTATTTTAGGCAAAGCCAGAGCGAGCCTCCTTTCGCTCGCTCACCTACAGTACGGGCTACGGACAGCTGTAATGGCAGCCAGCTAAAATAGACACTTTTTTATGAAGAAAATATTGCGCAGACAATGGTGAACTAATTAATGCGACACTGGCAGTGTAAGAACATCCCACAGCTGGGCCTTGCCCTGCGCGGGCTCTCGGCGAGACAGCAGGTGTAGGTGCAGACGGGCTGACGCCCGGACAGCAGCTCCCTGATCACATTCCAAACTGTCACCCCACTAATGGGCGTAATTGATCTGAGTCTCATTCACATTCAGAGGATTAAAGCGTGTAAATTGTCCTTGCCGGCTTGTAATAAGGCCTTTTTAATGACACAATCAGAAATTTCACCGCTAATTTCCTCCCCAGAACTTTCAAGGAGGTCGCTGAATTGAAGGGTTCACTTTTGAGTCCTGATTCGAGGGTGAGAAAATCAGGCGTCTTTGTTTTTGATTTGGCTCTAAAAATACGGCAGCGCCACGTTGGAGGGCACAGCTGAAAGAGCGGGAAGTGCAGCCTTTCACAGAAATGCTTCAGAAGTGAATGGCCCCTTTTAGGCTCCTGAATTGAGCTGCAAATAATCCATATCTGTCAATTCTGTAACCGAAAATAAAACACAAATGGTGACTAACATCAGTTTGTTCCCACTATTGCCATGAATCATCCTAAAAACGTCAGACCCGCCACGAAACACTTGCATTTACTGCAAAGCTGTTCGAACCTGCACCCTTTTGGCGCTGCGCGAGACGGCGACACGCGACCACCCTGTGCAGCGCTACACTGAGGGGCTCTGGGACGCGCCCAGGGAAGGTGTGCTGTCGGGCCGGCACTTCGTCTCTGTTCTACAGTGCCGTCGGGAGCGGCGCTCGTTTACTGTAAATAAAGATCACCGACGTACATTTGCCAGTGTTTTTTTTCTGACAAACTACTGCTGTCTAAAGTTCACATTCATTATATTATTTAACACCGACAAAATAAATCCTTTTGAATAATAAGTGGCTAATTGAAGTGAATCCAGTACCCGTCCATTTATTCTTTGAGTTGTGTCCATAGTATAACAACAGACAAAGAAGTTCCCAAAACGACCATTCAGCATTGTAATCCTGTAGGGTCCAGCTGCCAATATGTGCAGATTGATTCACCCCGAGTCAAATAAACAATTAAATCCATTATAACGAAGGCTGTGACTTACTTTACACTTTTATTGTAATCAATTCCAATCTGGCCCCAAGCTGTAGGCTCACAATGCGTGCAGGGATGGGGACCAGCGCTCATGTGGTGACACTTCATGGATCTGCGCTTGTGTAAAACGGTCATTTATACACAATCAAAACCCTCTGCTTAAGGAAACAGGGTAATTTTTACAGCGTATTTATCTGTAATTATTTTGAGAAACAGGTTCTGTGACCTCATATAAAATGGGGGGGGGGGGTTTACAACACATGGCCCATATGAACTTGCAAAAACAAGTCTTCAATAAAGGTTAATAAAATAAGTTGCATATAAAA
>JABJVR010000013.1:3693410-3709511 GCA_025773905.1 Chitala chitala
CCCCCCCCCAACCCCCCCCCCTCACCCCCCCACCCACTCCCCCCCCCCCCCCCCCCCCCCCCCACCCCCCCGGCGGCCCGCCCCCCCGACATCACATGGCCCATCTGAACGTGCAACAAGCTGTCTGCAATCAAGGGTAAGAACATCAGGTGGCTCTCAGAAGCACTCTTTGGTTCAACCTCAACTAAACACGGCGAATGAGGGAGAAGAACACCACAAACGAGGTTAAAACCTGTTTCTAATCTTAACGTTACCTGGAACTCGTGTAACAGCAGGACTGTGGTACATGGCTTCATTAGGGAAGATGTATATTAAAATGGACTTAACGGATGTTGTGTGAGCATACTAATTTACCAATTATTCACACAACGATGAGCCAAGAATGAAAAAACAGATTCCTTAGAATAGGATGATGATTATTTTTAAAGCAAATGCAGGGCAGGGAAACCAGCTTAATTTCTCTGTTCCACAGAAACAAATTGTGCCTCGACCACCAGACCAGGAGGTTACACTGAAAAGCAGAAAAGAAACTAATTACCACAGTCCAGAGAACAGCTCCAGTTTAAGGCCTTTGATACATTTGTTGAAGATGATTAAGGTAGAAAGACTAAGGAGTTAAAAACAGTTTGAGCGACAACAAAAGAGAACGAGCTCTATGTCTGTGTTGAGGCGTACACAGACCGAGTCACGTATAATCAGGTTATCGGTAAGGCTTCCTTTTAAACAGCTGTGCTCCCAGACATCTTGAAATCTGGCATTGTATGGCATGAATCATAAAATTAATTTTTTAGAGATAAAAAAAAAAAAATCTGCAAGTAGTAACACCCAGTTTGGGAAAAGACAGCCAACGTGTATAAACTGAAACAGCATGAGAGATGTCCAGTGTATAGTTGGAGAGAACACACCCCGTTTGGCCTCTGATGATTGGGGGAGAAAGAGTTAAAATAGTGAGACGGAATGGATGTGCCCCTAACACAAACGTGAGGCCCATGTAATGAGCGGCCTTTCCTAAGGTTGGGTAAGTGAGTAAGGCACATTTAGAGGAAAGCAAAACATGCACGGCTCCATCGCTTTCCAATAAGCAGCTGTCCACTGTGTGAGCCATATACAGCTTTCACCCTGTGTTAAGATGAGTTCTTTTAATTGTTCTTACATAACACATCTCTCTCAGCATGGAGTTTACCTACATGGGTATGCGTGCGTCCACGTGTGTGATTATGTCCATGGGAATTTCTTTGTGTCTACATTTGTACACGTTTCATTCTTGTTATGTTAGTTTTTGTCCATGTCTTTATCGTTACAGTACATCTGTAAGTCTGTGTTTGTGTACATTTATACTGGTATATGTAGTCACTCGTTATTTTTCGATTTCTGTTTTTGCACGCGACCAATACCACAAGTGTCTCCACGTGTTCGATGCCATGCTAAACACACAGCGTGGTGCACGTGTCCGCCTGAGTGCCGGTGGGCATTCCTGAGGGCTCAGGGGACGTCCTCCGTAATCTCCCGTGTTCTCGCCTCATGCAAACGCAGGCTGTGTTCCCACAGGACAGGGAGCCATTTTTCTTCTTTTCATTTACAAGTTTTCTTATTTTGTAGAGCTTAAATTTACTGCCTTAAAAGACACAATAATGCAAAAGGAGAAAACGCTCTTCCTTTGATTAGTATTAAGTACATCTTAAAAACCAATAGATGTTTAAATATCACGTTCTATTAAACAGAATTAGTACAATTAGTCTGCATAACTGACCATAGACACACATGAAAAAACAGCTATCACTAGAAATATTTCATATCAATAGTTTATTATTTAAGACGGGGTTAATTTGCACATACTGCCTCGGAGCAAAATTGTTCTCCTCACCAAACAGAAGTACACGCACTGGTTTTTACACATCCTGGTGTGTGTGTGCACACACGCGTGGTGTGTAAAGAGCACTGGAGCATGATTTCATGTAGGACTTTTCCCCAGTCATGCTTTTAATTCCACTGTGTCTGTATTAGCAATATTAAACTGAAAATGTCGCTGAATGTTAAGGCTGAAAATGTTACAGAGGGAGAAGAATGGTGACCTTGAACCTTCCCAAAGGTCAAATGACTGTGTGAGCAGTGTTTGGAGACCTCTGTGTGTGTGTAATTTCAGTTGGCCACGTGTTTACAGTGTGCACAGCGAGGTGACTCCTGCATGCTCCAGGTATTCACTATACAAACGGCAGCCTGCTGCAGAGATTCAGAAGCCCCTTCTCCAGCTAAAAGGCCATCTTAAAGTATATGAGTGAGCCTGGAACATGGCCTTGGTAGTGCGCCGGCCTCATGTTTGATGTGGGGCTGTCCTCACAGGGACCTCTGCTGTCTAACCACAAGTGTCTTCGGTCTCACAGAGAGCTGTAAGTACACTCACTTTGCCGCCTAATCCAGCCAACTCCCTGACCTCTGGAGACCTTGAGGAACTGCTCAGCGTTGGGTTCAGGGTTGTGTTCAGTTCGGTAACCATACACACTAACATCGTGCTGTGACAGAAACAGGCCGGCACATTTCATTTAATCAAGCTGATTGCGGTAACGAGTGAGGAGGATTAAAGCTGCCCACGTGCCGCTTGAGGCCGAACGGGAAACAAAAGCGCAGGCGATGTCATGCCAAACATACGCGCTGAACATCACTGCGTGTGTTCGTACTCATCATAATCTTATAACCTCTGTGCTGAATTTACCCACTTGGAGTTTTATTTACATATCAGCATATGGTGAGCTCCGCTTAGCAGATCTGCGTCGGTCTCACAAATAAAACCAGAGAGGAATATAAAACAGGACTGGTGCTACAATTTAGCCAAATTCAGTCATTATCTCCCTGCTGTAAACACAGTGGCCGGTGAAGAACAAAAATAAACCATTCAAGCAAAGGAAGCCCCCCCCCCCCCCACTCCACGGAGTGGCTGCTTAGACACTATTGAAATAAATGATGCTGATTAGCCAAGTCTGACAAAGGAAACAGAAGTCAACTTCAGGTGGCTAACTAACAAAGGCTGAAATGGATCAGAACCGCTCACCACTCTCTTAACGTTTTGAGTGTTACATTAGACAAATGCTGTAGCTAGTTTTTTATGGTTTTTTATGGAAGGGGGGTAAGATGTGCCGCCCTGCCAACCACTTACACCACCCTCGGGGGTTTGCCCACTTCATCTAGGCTCCTGATTGACTGATTTTAGTCTTTACAGACACACTGCCTAATTGCCACAGTGTGTATTTAAGTCCGTGTTGTAAAAATTATTAGCACAATACATAATGGGCCCCTGGTTTGTCACTGAAGAAGGATTAGCAAACCGGAGGCGGGGGGGTTGAACTGGTTCAGTTAATTAAGGGACTCCCCTGCACACATATTGAGTTCTACAGCTCAGATGGTGTTCTGAATGCAGACGATTTTGATGGCTGTACCTAGGACCCTCCAGGTAGTGAGGCGAATCCTCTTGGTTCCACTGGTGGGACAGAAAGAATCAGTTGGCATTCGTTCCCCTGCCGCCACCAGAACATGACTTCATCAAAGCTGACAGAAGGGGACGAGCACCGGTGCTTCATGGCGACTGTCACGCTTGTCCACCTATCAGTGTGCAGCCTCTCTTCACGCTGACATGAGATTTGCGATCTGGAATGGTGGGCGGGGTTAGAGTCAGAAGGAAACACGAGAATCTGCCTTCTGACGGGCGTGAGGTTCTGTTTTACACATATGAGTACTGACTAAGTGGAAGTGTCCTCATGTAGACTAGAAATTCAGAACAAAATCAGAAACTGTTAATTAAAAGAAAAAGGGCTTTGACCATATGTTATGATGAGAATTAAGCTGAAAATGGTATATTTCACATTTTCACATTTTTTTAGAAGAGAAAGCAGACACCATGGTGAAACATCCTGAGTGTCCTGGCTAACGGTCTTCTGGGAGCACCAGCAGGAGTGTGGACCTGGACAGTCCCCCGGGCCCAGGCCCAGAGGCCCACAGGCACACGTCTGCTCCTCCAGAGCACTCTGAGCAGAATGAGATCACAATTAACAGGTCAGGCCTTGTGGATTCTGAGATCACTGTCTAGATATTTTGCAAGTGCTTTTAACATTAAGGAAAATCAATATTAACAAAATTGAGCCCATTCACCGTGGAGTTTTATGTGTTCCAGTAATGGACTTAATGCAGATCATTACTGGAGAAGCCAAGTTGTGTGTGGTCCTTTTTAGGCTTGGTCTAAAACACGCTGTTTGTATCTTTTTTAAAAGTTAAAAGAATTAGTTGGAGGTCTGCTTGCTCAGCAGACACTGAACTCATTTTTAATCACTTTATGTTTTGGCACAGAATAGAAGCTCTTCCTGCCCTATGCAGGCACCATCACAAACGTCCTGAAATAAAGGCACGTTTGGGTGCCGCTCCTCTGAGCTGTCCAGCGTCCCTTAGAGAAAGGAGGACGTATGGGAGACGAGTAACAGGAGGAGGAACAGCCCCCTCAGGGAGAAATGCAGTGCACAAAGACAACGTGAGAAGATGCAAGAGCCTCACTGGCTGTGAAAAGCCCCTCACCTTCCGTTAGGAAGCATGCTCTCACATCCTGAATGAGCATTACAGCATCATCTCCAGACCTTCAAAATTCATCATCACTTCCACTGCTCGGCAGTGCCGGAGTCTTAAAATAAAAATGGTGAGAAAAGCAATTATCATACATGGGAGGGTGAAGGGGGAGGATTTTAAATGTGGGAGTCTCAGTTCATCGGCCGGGAGGGGTGACAGGCCAGCATGAATTCGCACATGCAGAGCTGCGAGTAGGTGTTTCCAGACTTGTCTGACTTTCATTTGCAAGCTCTTATTTTCTGCGCACCTCCGTAATGGCTAGCTTGCTGAATAATGTGAATTAATTGTGTCAAAACACACATTAACTAAATGACCAGGGACGTTCTCAATTCCGCTGTAATAATGTGTTCCTTTTCAAAGAGCTGACAGCAGCACATCTGGCTAATAAAACACTCTGAAATCTGAATCTGTTTACCAGCTTCCTCCTCCTTCCACATCCCCGCGCTGTCTCTATGGGCAACAAACTCCTGCTTTTTCACAAAAGGGAAATCACCAAGCTGTTGATATGAACGCTATCTAAGGAGCCAGCGTGATTTACCTGGTCTCTGTTGGGGCTGAGAAAGGAAAAGCTGCCACTTTGGAGCAGGTTTAGTGACAGCACTGGCTCCCATTGGGCCGTAGAAAACACCTGTCATAGATTACTGGTAAAACAGAAGAGGAGGCAGGTCAGCACGCCGACTCATTACATCCAAGGTAAAGAGTAGCCATGGACACAGGTGAGGATGCACACAAGACACAGGTGTGAATGCACTCAGAAACACAGCTGAGGATGCGCACACACACACGTAAATGCACACAGGCACACGTGATAGCACACAGAAACACAGGTAAGGATGCACACACACACTTGTTGGTTAAACCACACAAACACAAATGAAAACTTTCTTTTGAGCTATTGAACAACATAATCTAAGGGTCATAACTCCAGTTGTGATTGCCTATACTGTTCTAACGATATAAAAATGATTCAGAACAATTGTTTTGACACCTTTGTGTAAGTGTAATACACCCTACTACAATTTCCATATTCCTCGATTAATACATGAAAGCTTAATGTGTAAGGATGAAAATGTAATTATCTTTATTTTAATCACTTGTACTAAGAGGATAATGCAATGTTTTAATAACAAATCTCTAACATCCAGAGGTTAAAAAGTAAAACACAGTCGTAGTAATTTAAAATAAACAAAGAGCTGGAATTCAACGTTTTTTTTTTATAATTATGATCTCAAGACGTATTAATGGAATAACATTAACATGTATAAAGCAGGATTTAAACTGGACTCATTAAGCAAAACCCGAAAACAGTCTATTTAGATCTGATAGGGTTAAGAACAAAGAAAATCCACAACAAAACCTGAACAACTTTTTCATTTTGGCTCATTTAGCAGTACGAGCTTTAGGGGAAACTTTCCTGATCTTACGAACCCTTGACAGGCAGCTGATGAGATGGATAGTGCTGATGTGTCAGAAGCAGATGCCATATTAATGGCAGTATTGCTGCAGACCTGGCAAAATGTCCTCCAATCAGATTTGTTCATTTTATGCCCCCCCAGGGCCTATAGTCAATGGATCTACATCTGAAATGAATGGTGTATAAGGTCACTGTGACCTTTCTTTGATTAAAAAAGGATTAAAGACTCAATTATTGGCAAATATTACAATTTTCTATTAAATTCCACCATAATTTCAACCCCACAGCATTTTCTTTTTATATCATTCACTAGATGTTTATCTAAAAGTTCACATAAATCAAATTAATCTAACAATTATCATATCAAACACATTAGGATAAATGTGGGGGAAGATTCATTTAACCTTAAGTTAAATCAGCTAACTTCTCCTACAGCTCCAGAATTCAGAGCATAAATCAGTAGCAGACAGAAGATGGACGCTTCGCCCGGAGATTCCGGAGGAACCTGTCACGCAGCATCAGCACCAACCGAAAGGTGAGGAGATGGAGGAGAGGAGGAAGCAGAAGGAGACACAGGTGCGGAGGAGACCACTTGCTTTGCTCCAGTTTACAGGTTCATGTGTTCGTAGATGCACTTTTTCAAAATCTCATCTTTGTAAACATGATAATCAGCCATGCGTGTGAGTGCATACATGTGTGTCTGTCTGTGCATGTGTGAGCATGTGTGGGGGAAGGCTGTTCACGGACTGCCCCGGTTACTGACACCCGTAGCTCTTGCCACTGCTGGTCCACCATATCTGTGTAGGTGCCACACCCCTAGCTCTTGCCACTGCTGGTCCACCATATCTGTGTAGGTGCCACACCCCTAGCTCTTGCCACTGCTGGTCCACCATATCTGTGTAGGTGCCACACCCCTAGCTCTTGCCACTGCTGGTCCACCATATCTGTGTAGGTGCCACACCCCTAGCTCTTGCCACTGCTGGTCCAACATATCTGTGTAGGTGCCACACCCCTTACCTCTGGTGTTAAACGTGACTGTTATTTCCTGTGCAACACCAATATTGTGCTGTAATTGAACAAGGCTACTAATGTCCTGAGAGCTTACAAGAGCAGGTGTGAGCAATTCTGTGTCCCCGTTAGTGTCCAAGAGTGTCCACAAGTGTCCAGAGGCTTCATGCATATCTCATAATGCATGCAATTGTCTGTGTGTGTGATTCATAATGGAAAAATCTGTTGAGAGCATGACTAATCGACTGTCTGTGTCCGTGACACTACTTGTGTGTCTGTTAATATGTCTGACAGCTGTTGTGTATGATTTTCCTTTCATAGGTTAGTTACAGCATGACAGTTCAGCCCGTCACCTTTAATGTCAGTGGTGTCAAGGGAAGCCAGTATTTACACCGTTATGTGAGGTCATGTTCTCACATAAACACTCAGAACACCTGCTGACGGTGTACACTACTTCAATACCGAGACTTCTGTGAAGATCAATAGTGCTGATGAGATGGGAAGTGGTGTGAGATATCTTTACGGGATTTGGGACAGCTGGTAATGTTATGAAACATCTGTTAATGAGACAGATTTATTCCGTATTAGGGGGCTATTGTTAACAAACCCGTTACAGCAAAATTCACACAAATGCTGAGCAGAGGTTTGGTTTCTGATACTGGGGGGTTGCACACTCTCCCGTTAGTGTCGTCTCACTCAGTCCAGACACACCTCGTGTGAAGGAACTCTGTAAAATTTAACACGTGGTGCCATTTTCACACCTTCTCTCATCCTCCCAAAAGCAATCGCCACTGATTTTGTCTTTACATTTGGGAGTGATGTAATGTTTTCTTACTGGTCAGTTCCAATTGCCTTGTAATGATCACTTCATCTCCTCAAACTGCCATGGGTGTTTGTAGCACACAGACTTTGACACTGCAGTACCTTTGACCTAAAGACTCTTCACCAACAAAGGATATGGACATATATCAGGCAGCACCTGGAATCTGAAACACTCTTGTGTAAAAGTCTGAGCTCTGACAACAAGCTACAACAGAATACTGTTTCTCCCCTGTCTTATCACTGCTCGTGTCTGCAGAGGTCAGAGGTCACATTTAGTGTTAAAGTACCCTTTTGATTAATACTTTCAATGAAATTAATGGCCATTCAATAGTCAGGTTCTGAAGTGAATAAAATTAAGACAGGAGAAGCTTGACTCTGGCATCACGGCAGGAAAGATTTCACACATACATTTGATCATTGTCCAGTGCGAACTACAACAAACAGCACAGCACGCAGCACACATCACAGCACAGCACAGCACAGCACAGCACAGCACACACCGGGGCACAAGGCACTCCTACATATTATCCTGAGAACAGAACCCATCCACAAATGCTCACACACCTTCAGGGTGCATCACGTATGCCTGTACAGAGAGAACAGCAGTACTTTACTGACGAGTAGAGGTATAATGTGGAACAAGCAGGGCCCAGGCAGTCGCTGTATGGAAGTGGAAAGTGAGAGTGGGAAAACGTGCACGCACACACACACGGCACAAGGCTTACAGGTGGCCAGCACGAGTACAAAGATGGAGACGACGTGATGGGTCACGGGTGAAGTAAGAGGGGTTTTGGAAAAAGAGGGACCTGGTGGGCTGGGCCAGGTGGGAAACAGTTGGGATGTCCTGAGCTTCTACAAACATGCCTGCCATTATACAGTGAAGTTTCTGACTCCAACTCCCCCCCCCCCCCCTTTATGTTTCTAATCTGCAATTCAAATACCAAAAATTCACAGAGTGGGACAGATGGTGTAACATTGCAGTCCATCCCCGGCACATAGGAGAGCTGTTTTACAGCCCTGCCTTAATAGCCACTGTTAACTAATAATTTCCAAATATTTACTAATCCCAAGATGTCTCCAATACAGAAATTTACACATTCATTACATTCACAGCATAATTTAATTATTGAGGCATCAAGGTAAAATGCTCATTATGTCGCAAATGCAGTCTTAAGTGAAACACTGATATTAATGAAGTTCAATGTGATAAACAGAACAGTAACCATAGCAACAGAAGAAAGGGCATTTGGCTATTAACCTTGTAATTTCCTTCATAGCACAGACTATAATCTTTGGAGGTATAGTTCATGGGGCGTTCATCACCTGTTTGCAGCTGAATTGGCGAACTTCGTCATGACCGTGGACCCTAATGCCAGCACTTGTATATTCTACATCAGCTCGACCCCTCAACCCAAAACAGTCAGCTGAAAACCCTTTTGCCCCCTAATTAAGATGCTTAGCCAACACTACAAACAAAAACAAAACACCTGCTGGTCACATGACTGCTTATTGAATTCTGCTTTTTTGCCACCTTGTCAAGAAGTTTTGCCAAATGGCAAAGAGGATAACCAGTTTATCTAGCCTGTCTATGGTCCATGTCACACTATATAAGGATATATAAGGATAAGGCGCTCTGTCACGAGAATGAGGTCTAGAATGGTGCTCTGTCACAGGAACGTGGTCTAGAATAGCACTCTGTCACAAGAACGTGGTCTAGATTGGCGCTCTGTCACAGATCTAAGATAGCAGCTGTGTGTGCCGGTATCTCGATTTCAGTTTAAACATATTAGTTCCGTAGTTGAGACTCCTCAAATATACTTCCAATCCTGTTAAGGCAGAAAGGAGCAGCACAAGAGAGCATCTGCATGGCAGTCTGTCTCCTCACACAGTGTGAGACCACAAACAGGGAGCACGCCTTGGAATGGATGCGGGTCTGTGTGTGGTCCTCAGCATGTGCCCAATCGTGTAGGACATTCTGCAGGAGACAGTGATCCTGTGTGAGCATTAGGCTGAGGACTCCCCCTCCTTCATAAGCAGACTCTTCCCCACTTACTCTCCAAAACAGAAGCACTTATCAGTTCCATACTTGTACCATGGTGAATGTGCACAATGTTGAGCTCTGCGTTGCTTTATGAATATTTAATGCAAGGACACACGATCTCAGAATGAGGTCCGTGCCAATTCGTCCTCGCTGTCTTTGGCAGGCGGGAGGTGTTTGCTGTCACCCAGACTGCCCAGTAACAGCGTGGCCATCAGGAAGGTTAAGGTCCCAAAGCGGGGCTTTAAGGATGTGCATGGAGCTGAGCAGCCCATTCTGATACACAAAGTGAACACTCAGCATCCACACACATTACTGGTGTGCAGCATATCTTGAAGGTTTTATTTGTCTTTCTTTGTTCTTTACCCTGTAGCCCTACTGCAGCCCAACGCACTGTCCACAGCTGTTTTAGGAACCCCCGTAATTTCAGAGGACACCGCACAAAATGACTTGTGATTCAATGCACCTCAAAGTTTTCAAATTGTGCCAAATGGAACTTTCTATGCCTGTGTTTGTACCAGACATTTACATTTATTCATTTAGCAGGACACATTTGTTCAAAGCAACTTACAAACGATGCATACTTGTTACAACAACATTTGCCCCATCCCCTGAGGGACTAGTGGGCAGCCATTATTCACCCGGGAAACTAATGATGAGCATTTCGCTTAGGGACACACGCAAGAGATGGGGTGGGATTCGAACCAGGAGGCTTCCGCATCGCGGCTTGATGTTCTACCCATAGAACCACCAGAGATTCTAATGACAGAAGATAAGCAGATAAAAAATTGTCTTTGTTTTTTGGGATGGGAACATATGAAGGATGTCAATACCGTAGGTGCCTCCGGACTACAGCTGCGCGAGCTCGGCAGGTAGGACTACAGCTGCGCGAGCTCGGCAGGTAGGACTACAGCTGCGCGAGCTCTGCAGGTAGGACTACAACTGCGCGAGCTCGGCAGGTAGGACTACAGCTGTACGAGCTCGGCAGGTCTTTCTGCCTTTTCCTAATAACGCAAACACTGGGTCAACAGAAGATATCTGCTTATCTACACTTTTCTGCATCAGAAAATGCATCACATTTTCAAACATTTTGTTTCATCCCCACACTCTGCAACAACTGAGCTCCTACTGAGCCAAACTGCTGCTGAAAAGCTGTGTTTGTTTAGTGGTTCTTATCTCTACAACAGGACAAAGAACATGACAACTGTCTGTCTCTCTGACAAAGAGACAGATACTGCTTTGACTTCTGAGAGGCATGCCAGTAAGGCCCTGTCCGACCCTGTTTAACATTGTCTGACCATCTGAATGGTGGCTGACTGGACCTGTCTCACCCTGTCTGAATGGTGTCTGATTGGACCTGTCTCACCATGTCTGAATGGTGTCTGAATGGACCTGCCTATCTGTTTTGTGCTGAACAGATCTCATGGACAGAAGCTGTGTGCACAGTGCCAACATGGACAAATGACTTTGCAGACAGACACAGATAGAGACTCCCTCTAGGCACACAGACACAAATGCAGACTCCCTTGCAGATGTGGACTCACATACAGACCCACTTCCTGTAATGTGGACACAAATACAGACGGCCTCCCTGCAGACACACACGCCCTGCTTGCAGGCAGACACAGACACCCTCCCTGCAGACACACACCCTGCTTGCAGGCAGACACAGATGCTGTCACTACAAACACCCTCCCTGCACACATAGGTACAGACGTCCTTCCTATGGACAATGACGACCTCCTTGCAGGTCCAGAGAGAGATATAGACACCCTCCCTACGTAGAGGGTAGTCAGGCTCATGACACTTCAACATCACTGCTGCCCCCTGCAGGCCTGCTCACCTCACACCTCAGGTGTAAAGAAAAGTGCAGCTCTGAAGCAGTCAGTCCTACCTGGACTCGTCCATTAGACCACACGACCACAGCATCACGTCCTGCGATCTGGTCAAGGTGTAAAGCAGGTTGCTACACAGCATTTTCAGAAGCTAAAACATTTATATGAACAGCTTTTCAAAACCTGTTATTTCTGTATAATGCACTCCTTCTGACAGAAACTTTCACTGAACAAAAACCACACACACACACACAAACACACGCATAAAACTGCAAGTATAATGACAAAGAACCGGAGACAAATGTCGAGGGCGTGCACGCACACACACACACACACACACACGCACGCACAGGCACGCACCCACAGCCGAGTGTTCATGTGAAAAGCGAGGTAAACAGGAGTCTGTTTCCTGTGACCTCCCTGTCCAGTTCTGCTTGCTGTGTAAAGGACAATGCTGTTAATAACAAATGGCATGAGAGGACCATGTCCTTGAGAGACGGTCTTCTTGGCACCTCCTGCTAATTGTATCATATATAACATGGCTAAAAGCGTAATAAATCTGAGCAGCAGGAGGCCCACTGCCAGCCCTTCCCTCCTTCTCCACACATCAAATTGCTCTCCTCTTGAAATATCTCCAACCTCGTCACCCCCGGCTTGCATTAGCTTAATTGCCTTTTTCTTTCCTGGGTTCTTGGTTTAACAGGAAAAAAAAAAAAGTGTAAAAGAATTCTCATGCCTGTGAGGCTGGTACACGATTCCCAGGGTGGGTTCAGTGGTATGGCTTTGAAAAGCACATCAAACAGGGTCACAGAAAGCAACGCGCTCTCCTCGGGAGCCGAACCTGGCGTCTCTCAGCGTGTCACGGTGTGCCTGTGAGACCCTGCTTCTGCACGTCCCCATTGTGAGGGGAAGATGGACCAGTGAGGCCTGCTTTCATGGACTTTGTTTCATTAGCTTCACATTAGTGCTTCACTTCACCTGTGTCCACCACACACCTTGCTGTCGCCCACACATTGTCCCTCTGGTCTCTTGTCTCCTACTCCAACCCCACTACTTATCTACCCTAGCAGCTGTGGGCACCACAGGTACTGCCCTTTCCACTGGGGGGCACCGACATTAATTCCCCCTAGGGTCTCATCAGCTAATTATAGAACAAGTGACACAGCAGTATGGGAGCAGATGCTCCTGGCTTGGGGGGGGGGGGGTTCCCATCTCGTACTGGGACACCCCTGTACACTTACAGCAGCTTGCTGTTCAGTACAATCTCTCAGTGTGGGTGGGGTTACAGCATGTACTGGTCATTTATTTCCTGTGTGGAGCACCAAATAAATAAAATACTATTTGTGTGTGTGTGTGTGTGTGTGTGTGTGCGTATGTGCCACATGCTGACTGGTGATGGATTTCTTGTTCTTCTGCCTCCTCTTCCAGGGTGCATAATTAAACGGCTCTGTTCTGCCCCAGCAGTGTCCCCCAACAAGCAGTCCGGTCCACAGGCACTCATCGTAATCTACAGCAAATCCATCTCCCAGAAAAGTAATCCCACTTGGTGTCTGAATGTCCCCCAGCAAACAGATGAAGGCAGAGCAGCAGAGAGGAGTGCCATTCTGAGCCGGCTGGTCTTCGTCAAGGCAATCATGAGAAATAATGAGCTTCCTTCAAGCCACTTAAATCCTAAACGTAAGCACAATGCATACAGTTAATTTTATTTATGGTATGAAGGAATAAAATTGGCACATTTCAAAAGGCTGTCTCCACAGCAGGACAGAGGAAAAGCCGCCTGCATAGTGTGTTAGTGTAGCGTTCAGACACCTTACATAAGGACACAGTGCAGCACAGAGCAGAGATGCAGATGAAACAGGGCTGATTGTGCAGGGTGCTGAGAAGCTCACAGTAAGGTCAGGGGGGTGTCCTGACACATCACTAGGTGACTGCCACTCATGTGGCCTCATTCAGATTTTTAGACAGAACAGATCACAAGACATCTGGCTTTCTTAAAGTTCTGACACTATTCTCAGCTTAGTGTATTTAAACTTTAAAGGACTTCATGGAAAGTTATTTGTTCTGTTTTACAAACTTCAATGTCATGCACCGTAACTGTGAGACAAGAGAACTTCATTCCACAAATATATTAAACGACATTTCAATAAAACCAGAAACAGGACAAACCGTTTCCCTTTGTTTTGGGATGTACTGGTCATTTTTACTAGAAGTGTGGAATATATAGATGTTTTCCAGCTGTCTCAGTCCCAGCGTGAATGTCCCAGTGTCCCTGCTGTGACCCAGCCATGTCCCACAGTCCCAGTCGAGTCCCACAGTCCTAGCCAGGTTCTATTGCAAAACAAATGTACGTACGGGTATAAATAAAGTTACCTGTACCTATACAGTCCTAGCTGCTCATCTGTCTCTTCTCCTCACCAGCAGAAGAGCTGCACCACAGTACAGCCTTCAGAAAAGGCCCATTGTGCCACAACACAGGGACATCATGTGCTCTCGGCCTAAGTAAATGCTTCCTGTACTGGAACACAAATCTTATCTGGTGGGCAGTGGAGGCCCTCAGAACAGCTGAGTCTGCAGCAGGACTGCTTACAGCAGAGGAATCTGGGATTTATTAACATATTTCATTAAATATATCGAACGATGGTTGCAGGGTTATAAAAAGCGAACACAAGAACACAGGTACTGAAGGGTAAGTAAGTTCAAGGGGAATCTAATGGAAAACTGACCTCATCTGCAACTGCAGCAGCACGTCACTTAGCACCTTATAAAAGACCCATGCAATGTCCAGCAATGTAAGGCACAAAGAAAACTGACAGACGTGAGACTGAACACATAAAAACTGAACACTTGACACTTAAATATTAGCCGCTGATGGGCATCACAGAAGCTGTGATACATGTTTTGCTGCATTGATGGTTTGTACTCATGACCTCCTGACACTGTCACACTTAACTGTTTCTTGCTCTGTGGTTTTTTCCTAATTACATCATGTCATTTCCAGTTCCTCTTCCTATTTCCTCCCCTGCTTCATGTGTTCAGAAACTAACAAATGAACGCTCTGAAGAGACGTGTGACAGATGGTTGTTTTGCGAATCTGGCAGAGGTGACAGAGACATGTCTGTGTGGCAGTGTCACACGCAGATGTGAGTGTGTTTTACATTGTCTCATCCTCGCCACTTAGTCCTGCCAACCAATCAAACGCACAATAAATGCAGCGTGGTTTCTGAGGAAGACTGTGATGAAACACAGTGAGCTCTGTTTGTAATTACAGCACAGTTACAGCGGTCACATGGCTGAAGTGGGCACTCTGGCACCAGTACCTGAAAGCTGGGTCTCAAATCTGGACAGGAACTTACATCAGTCACCTCCCACATCAGTCACACACAAGCTGGAAACTCAATTCAATCTAGCAGAAGTAAGTTTTGAAAAACTATATCAGTGCAGTATTTCATTATTTTTATAAATGTTAAATGCAAACAAGATGTAACGTTTTTCATGAGTGTTCAGTTAAAAGTTAATTATCTACCTAATGTCAGTTCTAAGAATATGTCCAATTTTAGGGCAGTAGTTGTTCAAGATAATTACAATATGTGTTTTAGTTCTGCGCGCACACACACGCACACACACGAGTAATGCACCTCATCCAGACAAGGTAGCCTCCTTTCTGGATACAGCACACCTTTCACACACCTTTCACACACCTTTCAGTGAGTTCCTGCTGTGGATCCTTGCTGTTGTAAAACAAGCCAAGATCACTGTCTGGTCTCTGTCCAAGTGAACATCTCTCTGCTCTTACACTAGTCATTTCTGACAAGAGACATGCTTGTAGCTGTTTATAAAACTTGCTGTATTTATGCTGTACAGTGATTTTAGTTGAGTTTCAGTTTACTTTGTGCAGTGACTAACTGTGACTTTTTTTCACACACACTGACAGTTCAGTGTGTTTTCTCAAAGACTGCCATCCTACAGCGGACCGGCAAGACCTGTGTAAGTAAAGGGAGTCCAGCCAGATGGGCCTGGCAGGACAGATCTGTGGTCCCTCACAGGCCTGCTCAGTGTGAGGAAAAGAGAGAGAATGCAATTCTGCAGACCTACAACAGAGGAGGGGCAGCAGTAGGCCAGCGTGCTGACTGCACCCTGAGAACACACTCGGCTCTGAGCAGGACGGACCGCTGCTCCAGACAAGGAGAACACACTGACAACACGCTCGGCTCTGAGCAGGAGGGACCGCTGCTCCAGACAAGGAGAACACACTGACAACACGCTCGGCTCTGAGCAGGAGGGACCGCTGCTGTGGACACAGAAAACACACTGACAACACGCTCGGCTCTGAGCAGGATGGACCGCTGCTCTGGACACGGAGAACACACTGACAACACGCT
>JABJVR010000013.1:3746939-3758414 GCA_025773905.1 Chitala chitala
CAATATGTAACTTTTGAGTAGCAGTGGGTATTATTTACATTAATAAATATTACATTAAAAAGCATTTTAATGTTTAACATAATTGTATTTACAGGATTCAGACAACTCACAATATTTTACAAAGCTGTGCGAAATGTATAACTTTTATTGATATGCATATTGTTGAAAGGTATCGTGTATCGACTGAGTATATCGACGATACGTATCGTATCGTTTTGATCTACCGATATAGAGCCCTAGTGAGAACACGCACCGTGACACGCCGTCATATGACGACGAGTACAGCTATGAGTAGAACAAGAGGCCGAACGGCAACACAACACAACACAAGACGAGTCGGCAAACGTGCCGCCACGCAACGTTAACCTATGGCTCGCTTCTTCGTTTTGTATTTTTGTTTGATGTTGTTTTATCGTCTTTTCAATATATTGTTTTATTTTACACGTTTATTTAGCATTTGTTGAAAGTACATAAGTTCTACTTGTAGCTCTCATGCTTAGTAACTGTTGTACGTTCAGTATTATGCTGTATTACTGTCTCGAATGTTCATTAGCTTTGTTAGAGTTTCCAGCGCTGAGGACTCCTTGAGTTCACTCCACAGTTGTCTTGTTGGCCACATAAAAAGCAAACAAAGATGAAATGCAGAGTGAGCAATTAGTCTGTACCACGTGTCGCTGCGTCAGAGGAGGGGACTGCACTTATTTAGTTAGGATATTTTCTTATTTCTTTGGGTTTATATTTATTACTGGATATTTAGGGTTTTGACTGATGTTTCATTTTTTTTCAAATTGAATTGATTGTTTTGATTTGTATATTTTGTAGGTAATTGGCGTAATTGTTGTGTTACCCCTAGTGTGTGTTTAATGGTCTGATCAGCCATTATATACATGTTCCCTTTCTGTTGTGACTAGATATGGAGATACAGACGTTGGGTTTTTCTTTTTGCTTTTCTGTCAATGGTAGCTGGAATGGACTTCTGTTTGTTTGATCTTTGGATTGCTTAAAACTTCTTTTTGTGTGTTTGTGAGATGATTTTTATTATTTTTGGGTAAATAAAACCTTTTTCTAAAAAATTCCTGGGAAGCCTCTTGCTTGGCAGCCTCTCTCTCCCTCTCTCACACACACACACACACACACACACACACACACACACACACACACACACACACAGCCTCCCACTGCACCCCCGGTCTGCTCCCAGGCCTAATGATGTTCTGAATCCCACGTTGACAGAACAGGGGTTTATATCTTACTGTTTAAATGGATGGACGCTTTAAGTCATAAATCTTAACAAGGATCCCATAAGCTTTTTCAGTGATAGAATACATATATACATGTACATGTCTTACTGTATAGAGGGGTACTGTGCAGGCTGAGAAGGCTCCAGAGCCCGGTGGCTAAGGACAGGTAAGTGACCAAGGCACAGAAGGAAGTGACAAAGCAGCTCTGAGATGGCACCTGGCCCCGGTGGCATCTCTACGGCTCAGCTGCTCCGAGTGACAGATAAGGGACCGTCCGCCTAATCCGTCAAACACAGCCCCGGCTGCCTTGTTCATGATGTGTTTTCCAAGGGACCGTCTATAAACAGCCAGACAAAGTGGGGGGGAGGGAAAAAAAACACATTCATCAGGTGACAGGAGCTGCTGTGGTAGACAGAAAATCAAATAAAGGTTATTGTAATTCACAAGGATAACCATCAATTACTCAGAAGAACACAGCAGCCCTTTACAGAACACAGCAGCCCTTTACAGAATGGGCTACATCTAAACGCAGCGATGGAAGGATAGGCATTCTATCAGATTGGCACTCAGTATTTTGGGAGAGAGCTTCATTTCTTACAATTAAAATTACTTGAGTGTTATTAAAGTCTATTAGGTTTTTAAAAAGCAGGTAATAGATAATTTCACTATAATGACACCCCAAATGTGCCATTCAATCCTTGTGCTGTATTAATTGGTATTTACTTGAGATTTATAATTGTAATAATTTGCCTGTAATTGTGAGCAGTGGAGGCGCTATGTGATGCAGAGGGCATACTTCATTACCTTTTCATTACGGCTTGTTTGGAGCTCAGATTACCCACAATTCCTCATAATTAACTCCTGCCTTTTGGCAGCCATGCCCATGCGTTGAGTCGTCTCACTTTTTGATAATTTCGTGTTATCACACGGCTTCACGTTCACCTTAGCAAGCGGAGGGGCTGAATTTGGCACATGCATGTTCATCGACCCACAGCAACAGTCCAAACAGGAGGTGAAAACTCACATCAGCTGCCAGGTAAATGCTCGGTGTTTGTTTATTTCACAGATGCTCTTTTTCAAAGTGACCTTTGCAGCTTTAAGCAGATGGACGTTTTAAATAAGCTGCACTGCATGAGGTCGTACTGAAAACACAAAATGTGCATGAGGTAGGGAAGCCAGTACATACCTGCAGCTCTATCCTGTAGTACAGGCCTGCAGTATGATCCTGCAGCTCTGACCTGCAACTCTGACCTGCAGTATGGACCTTCAGCTCTGACCTACAGCCCTGACCTGTAGTATGGACCTGCCGTATGGATCTGCAGCCCTGATCAGCAGAATGGACAGGGAGTATGACCCTCTATGGACTGAGTCTGTGCTGCAGAATATATATACAATGCAATGGATTTTATTGCTATGGTGATGCATTGTTTGTTAATAGAGCATCCAACATCATTATTTCAGTGTCATCTAAACAAATGTGAGCCTGACTTTGTAATATTTATACTGTCATATTGAAAGCTGTAATGAAATCAATAACTGTAATACCAATCAATGTGAACATAAATCTAAGATTATTGTATTCTCATGCAGCGTGACTAAATATTACAACACGTCAGTGTTGTTAGTTCTGTCACTCACACACACACTTGTCCGCTTCTACAGCCCCCAGCGTAACAAACAACCCATCTGCCTGGGACTCACGCTCCCATTCTCAAACGGACACTGCCCTCTGATGGGCAGAGCCATCCCCTTGTAATGGCCAGGTCTCCACGGAAACAGCACTGCATGCCTGCCCCTGGAGACAGAGACCACAAAACAATACAAACTAAATGAACAAGCCAGAAGGTAGGAAGGAACACTGACGAACGACCACTGAGGAAGGAAGACTGAGGAAAGAACACTGAAGAAGGAAGACTGAAGAAGGAACACCGATGAAGGAACACAGATAAAGGATCAATGAGGAAGGAACAATGAGGAAGGAACACTGATGAAGCAGGAATATGCTGGCACTGGAAACTGCTGTGTAAACAGTTAAAAGACACAGGGCCCACAACAAAAACAGATACCTGCACACTGTGAACATGTATCTTTGAGCACACCTGGAGTGAGACACTTCCTGGGTGTGATGACAATTTTGGTGCCTAGGATGCCAAAGTGTTTGAACTTATGTCTACAGCACATTAGAAATGATATCTCTACCTGCAATTATTTAATCATGATGACCACAATTACTCATTTTGGCAATAATCAGGTGTCTTTCTAGCAGCAACACAAAACCAAACAGTCCTGCAGAACATTACCTACTTCATTCACTTTGTAACATGACACATTTGGAATGTTAATGAAATAACCAGGACTGGTCTAAAGTCACTGTTACCAAGACAACTTACCTATTATAATTCTGAAAAGGTGGAAATATGTTATACAAAAATGCTGCCCTTTTATGTTTCAGAAAAAAAAACATTTTAAACATTTATTTAACAATAATACAGTACACAAACATCAGTGGAGTGATCGTGACAGATGTTTTAAAAGCTCTTAGATAAGAGACTTACATGAACAACAACACAATCATATATGTTTTCAGATTGTGCTGTGTTGATGCGTCTATCTTTGCATAGTATTCCGTTTTTTATTAGTTCACTTAAAATGTACATAATACAATGTGTCACTGAAGGAAACCCTCATTACATTCTCTTGTCATCACATCTCAAAATCAGGCCTTTCACTTTGTGATTTATCCAACTGCTGCCAAATGTCACGTAACATCACAGCAACAGTGTAATTAGTTATATTTCAATTACCTACGGATGTGCAGTTCTGGAATCCTCTATGTGTGAGCGTGAAGAAGCCAACACTGCACTGTCTGTGTGTCCACTCCTCAGTGGTCAGGTGATTAGGTGAAAACCACATGCCAAGTCATGGTCAGGTAAAGCTACCTTTGAGAAATGGCACATGGGTGCGTTTTTTCTAAAGGAAGATAAAAGCAAAAGTCAAAATGGTGATTCATGGCTTGAAAACAGGACTGAGCACACGTTCAGCCTGTACTCAGAGTCAATTAGGTGTTAAATTAGGCAAGTGCTCATTTTCCCTCTGATGACAGCGATGTATCAAAATGTGTCTTTCATGCTCAGTTAGAGCTCAGAGCTGGTCTGCCAAGGGCAGCTAATGGCCCTATACAGAAAAGTAACAAAAGTCCTCCTCAGACAGGAAGTCCTCCTTAGACAAGATGTCCTATTAAGTGGGAAGCCCTCCTTACACAGGAAGCCTCCCTTAGCCCTCTTTACATAGGAAATAATAATAACAACAACAACAACAATAATAATAACAACAGGTATACTGTTAAATAAACGTGACAGGTGTACCTGCTCCAGTTACCATGCCTCAGGGCAGTCATTATGTTTTATAATCTCAAAACATCTCATCAGTAACTACTAAAACATGAATGTCTACAGAGTGTTACACACACACACACACACACACACACACACACACACACACACACACACACTTCTCATGTTAGCGTCCTCTTAGCGCCATGCTCATTCACACGTCCCGTCTGGCACTGCATCCTCCGAAACGGTCGGCTGTCTGAGCTGTGATGAAGACCCAGCACTCTGTCGTTCTTCATGCAAGGCTCACTGTTATCTGTGAACAGAAAGGAATATTGTTACTCAAGTAAAAAGCAGGTATCTCTTAGAAACACTTACAGATGAATACAGCTTCCTTTTACTGACGTCAGTCAGGGTTTTCTGTTGCTGGTCTCTGCAGACTTCATCACCCAGCCGCAAAGAACTGGCAGCTTAATGTTTCGGTTTGTTTTTGTGTGTCGTATTTATTATAAAAATTACACTTGGGAAGCCCTGAATTTGGCTTGTATACCCACTTTAATAAATACGTAACCTTTATGTGCTAATACAATGTACAGCACACTTAGAGCGTGATGCACAAACATCCCACAAACCTTGCTGGTGTCACGTCAGCGAGGTTTGTGCTCCGTGTTTGTCACGCACTTATGGAGGGGGGTGGTTATCACCATTACTCTGACAAGAGAAGATAGGATCCTCCCAGACCCTCCAAGCTGTAGGACGAACACAACATTGCAGTGTTTGTAAGAGGCAGCCTACACATGGAAGACTGTGAACACACAGCCTAAAAAAGCTCCTCCTGAAATCCCTTTTCCTGAGCTCTCGGCATGTGCAGGTTAAAAAAAAGCACAGCATTGTGATCGTGTCACATGGTGAGAATGGGGAGGGCTTTGCCAGGCCTGTTACACTCTTAGCTTAAGAACAAATAAAGTTAAAACCTTTCAAAAAGCTGGAAAAATTGTTGGAGGGGTTGACAAAAGAAATTATTTTGAAATCAGAATCCAAATTACTACACAGATTTCAAACATTATTTTGTCTTATATTTGACCCCTGAACATCCTGTAATAACTTTTACAGAAACTTGTTTCAATGCATGAATACAATAGTAACGTGCGTGATTAGCATTATGAGACCTGTGTCACCCTGACACGCTGCTCTAAGTGTGAGCGTGTGCGTTTGCTGTTATCCCCCGAGCACTACTAGATAGCACCACTTGACTATTGATATTATACAGCAATTGTAAATCTTGTCTAAAACCAGCCTTCCTGGACGTACCCCGGTACAGTACCTGACACTGCTGAAAATGCACATGCCCACTTACCATCCCTTGGCTGTACATTCTGAAATACCAAAGGAGAACATGATAATCAGAAGAATATGAAATGTAACTATCACAGCATTGATTCATTAGCACGTTTTATAACAGCTAAACTTTAGACCCACTTTAAAACATTTCTATGATTTAACATCATCTCTCCTTGAACTGGATACTTACACTTTGATCTTCTGAAGATCACACAGTATTGTTGAACTTCTTGCTAAATCTGACACCTGGTACAGTTCAGATACTTGGGAAATCTGGGCACCTTGGAGAATTTGAGCAGTGTTGTTCATTAGTACCATTATGGGAAACTTTCCATGTAGACAGATACCTGGTCACCTACGGTTCCATTTAATGACCACAAAAAAACACTAGGATTCCCTACACTTTGGCAGAAGTTCCACAGAGGTTTGACTCTTCTGGGATCTCACCATCTAGGTGGCTCCACTGTTAAGTCATGTGGTCCTCAGCTCTTTCTCACATTTTGCAGATGTTTTGTGGTCCTGCACACACACCTGTAAATGCCCTCGCAGAGAACAGAACCCTCTTCCTCTTTTTAACTCTGTGATAACAGTCCTACAGACACGTTTGGCAAAGAGGTGTGAAAAAAACCTCTTTTTGTGAGAAATGTTATGTAAATAAATATTTTTGTATCTTCCATGATGGCAATAGTACAGTTATGAAAAACAATAAACTGTGAAAAGAATACCCTAAAATACAATGGTGTGTCTGCACATAAAAATCAGCAGGATATTTTTAAAACAGTATACAGAGATCAAACAGCGTAGTCTGGACATCACTGCTGCTCATCGCACGTTACACCATGCAGAAGATGCTGTATGTTAAGGCTTATCTGTACTGTAACACCATATTTTGTTTTTCACATTGTAAAACTTCTTTGTATTTCAGGGTAGCAACACTGGGGAGTTTTAATTATGACAAGCAGTTGAGTCATCCCAACAATAATAAAACAGCAGCATATTAGCTGTTCATGCCAGCCGCAGTCCAGAGGGGAACTTCACTGAGCTCCGTCCTCAAAAACATGGTCACAGGCACTGTGTTAGTAACGTGCAGCCCTACTGGGCAACGTAGGTTCAGTGAGCTGCCCATCTTAGCTGCACGTTTGGTGACCTGGCAAAAGAACAAACACTTGACACCAGTGAGCCCTCAGACACTGGACAGTGTCACGGCTCCATGAAAAAATTATTAAGATAAGATAAGATAAGATAAGATGAACCTTTATTTGTCCCACACTGGGGAAATTTCTAAGTTATTATAAATTAACTGGATGACCCCAACTTTTCACACTCAGGGCAAGACAGAAACATGAATTTGCAACATTAAGTGCACACATAAGGATAAGGCAAAGACACAAGTTTAAGATCACAGAACTATGTGCCAACACAAAAAAAGTGTAGGAGTCTGTTCTGCTTCTTCCTTTCCTTCAGATATATACGATGGTCTTCCGAACAGAAAAACAAGAACATGAGGACGCTGTTGATGAAATATCCTCACACGTACCTGAACAAGTATGCCACAGGGTCAGCATCCTGACAACCACACCTCCAGAAAGGTGTTTACCTCTGGTCCTGCTGTCCAAGGCTTGTACAGGTGGAGATGATGTGTCATCAGACCTTCTGCTGATGGAAATAACCTACTGCTCTTTCAGTCTCCGAGAAGACCCATGTGAAATAAACACAGCACATACCCCAAAATGGAAGATGCACCCTATCTTTCTCAGAACCAGATAACGTAAGAGCTGTCTGAGACGCAGAAGGGATTACAACATATCACACAAACTGGAGAACAAAGCAGTCCAAAACCATCCATTCTTGTTTCATTACATTGTTGAGCTATGGTTCAATGTGATTAAAATACCAGTAAGAATTAACCCCCAGTACAGAGGAAAGGCTTTGAAATGCGAATTCTAATTCTTCATTTAGGCAGAATTTCAGCTCCAAAAACAATACAGGCCGGTGGCGGAAAAATCAGCTGTTCATGGTCTTCAGTGACACGTCTTTAGTGCTCAGAGCGACTTCATTTGAGCAACCATTCAAAATTGTCTTCAAAGCACATATCCTGTTCATTAACCCAAATGCTGAACATATATGGTACAAAAGGCTGACATTTTGTTTTATTTCAATTTACACATGAATTTGTTCATAAAAAATCCCTTCATAACATATATCCACTCAACTTTTCAGACAGGGAGGTATTTCAGCACTTAACGCCCTGACACCAGCCCATCACTCATGGCAAATCTGTGTATGTCACCAACATGGTCTTCAGCATGGTCATCAATTCAAATATCAACACCAAGTCGGAAATAAACAGGACCATCAGTCAGACGACTCCAGCGTGTTAAAGCAGGTCCTGATTCCTTATTACAGTGGTGTTGGTCATTTAACCAACATCTTGTTCAGCCTCAAGGAGAATCGAGACCAGGACAAACATTACACTGATGCTGATGTGACGTCTTCTGCTCTTTCTCAACAGACCTGACACCACTGTCAGAATGGTCTACACAGAGTGTGATCTGCCACAGGTCTGTGTGCTTCCATTCGGAGGTGACCCAGATATACCCTGGGTTACTTCTAGAGTAAACCCTCAAATTATGGTGTTTCTGCATGTTCTTGTATAGAACATTTTAATTCTTATAGAACATACGACAGATGGAAAACATGCATTATGTGAAGTTTAATTACTGGATGTGTTTCTATTGAGCCACCATAGAGAAGTTACCCCGTCGCCTTATAAACACAGCATGGAATTTCAGTCTTTTCATGGATTTTAGAGAATGGAATTACCACAGAAACAACGGGAATCCTATTACAGCCAATTATAAATCTGCATGTTGATCATCAGAATGATGTGGAAAAGTGTCATTTTAAGTCTCTAAAGGTAAAACAGTTTCAAAAATAAGATTAGGAAACACTTCAGTAATAGCAAAAACACACACTAAGAGGATTATGGTGTGTGAGAAGGATTGTGTTCTGGTGATGCTAACTACCTGGCATTGTGTTCTGCTTGTGGTGCTTGTGTTCGTGGCCCTGACCCCTCGTTTGGCCTGGTGTCCTCCCTGACCCCTCGTTTGGCCTGGTGTCCTCCCTGACCCCTCGTTTGGCCTGGTGTCCTCCCTGACCCCTTGTTTGGCCCGGTGTCCTCCCTGACCCCTGGTGTCCTCCCTGACCCCTCGATTGGCCTGGTGTCTTCCCTGACCCCTTGTTTCGCCTGGTGTCCTCCCTTACCCCTCGTTTGGCCTGGTGTCCTCCCTGACCCCTGGTGTCCTCCCTGACCCCTCGTTTTGCCTGGTGTCCTCCCTGACCCCTCGTTTTGCCTGGTGTCCTCCCTGACCCCTCGTTTGGCCTGGTGTCCTCCCTGGCCCCTGTTGTCCTCCCTGACCCCTCGTTTTGCCTGGTGTCCTCCCTGACCCCTGGTGTCCTCCCTGACCCCTGGTGTCCTCCCTTTTGCTTGGCTCTTGTGTCCCCTGACGCTCTGTTCTGTGTCCCCTGACGCTCTGTTCTGTGTCCCCTGACGCTCTGTTCTGTGTCCCCTGACGCTCTGTTTATGGCTCTTTCTCCCTTAGTGTTCTATTCCTGTTTATGTTCTTAGTCTGTAGGTTTGGTTTCCTGATTCTTAATGTTTATTGTAGTTTTTGCTTGTCATTGTAATAGTTGTTGTCAATACCGTCTCTGCATTTAGACCTCTCCTGCCTTAGTATCTCCCCCAACCATGACGCCATAAAGTCTATCCCTCTATGTTTGAGACATACACAAAACCCACTCGATTAGCATGACTCGACTTGTTACAACAGCAAGGCGTGTTTTTGGACCGTCATGCAACAAAGCAAACTGGTAATGTTGATCAGTTAACCTCATGATAAATGTCACAGTCTGCTTCATTCTCTGAGGAGATGAGTGAAACTGGAGTGAGAGCCAGAGAAGAAGCACATCTACTGCTGACACGCTCGGGACTTCCTCAGGGCACGCTCACGACATGCTCGGGACGTGTTCGGGACACACTCAGGATGTACTCAGGACACTCTCAGGATGTGCTCAAGACACACTCAGGATATACTCAGGACACGCTCAGGATGTGCTCAAGATGCACTCAGGACATGCTCAGGATGCACTCATATGTGCTCAGGACACGCTCAGTACATGCTCGGGACGCGCTCAAGACGTGTTCAGGACACGCTCGGGATGGACTAAGGACACACTCAGGACTTCAAACGCGTACTCTGGGGCCTGAAGCCTGCTGTCTGGGGCCTGAGGCCTGCAGTCTGGACCCTGAAGCCTGTAGTCTGGGCCCTGGGGCCTGCAGTCTGGGCCCTGAAGCCTGTAGTCTGGGTCCTGAAGCCTGCAGTCTGGGGCCTGAGGCCTGCTGCCTGGGCCTGCTGCCTGGGACCTGAGGCCTGCCGCCTGGGCTTGCTGACACTCTCCTCTGGACAGCACTCCAATACAAGCTGACACTATCCCTCTTGTTTTTGGAAGCATTTCCTGTCCTTCCCAGTGCTATTGTTCATCCACAATTAATGAAGCAGAGCATTATGTGCAGACACTCTGGAGCTGGGGGTGGACCCTCACTCCACTCTCGCCTCATTAAAATCCTTTTAACAGGTTCAGAGGAGAATTCCCTCCACACACTCCTCACCCGCAGTCAGACGAGTTTATTTTTATTTAATGGCTACTAAAAATTATCCTAAAATATTCATGGCTGGCTCAGCTGTTGTGTTGCCATACAGTAAGCGTGTGTGTGTGTGTGTGTGTGTGTGTGTGTGTGTGTGTGTGTGGTCTCTTTCCACCCACGTCGAACACTGCTTCCTGTTTCTGCACTCCACCCCTCTTTATGCCCTTGACCCGCCTTGACTCTCAGAGGCACTCCATAACCTGGGTATCCATCCTAACAGTGTCCGAGGAGTGACAGGGACACACTGAACTGTCACTGAACCATCAATGAGAGAGAGATGCTTCCAAATCATTCAGCTTATCTGAAAATAATCAGATGGAGATTTTTATTTTAAGAAATCAGAGATAAAGCATCAGTGCTGGCAGTGGTATGAAAACATCTGTAGGAATCTGTTTTACACAGGTGTGAACGCTTGCAGGACTACAGTAGAGGGGAAAGAAGACAACAGTTTGCAGAGAGGTTATTAAAACCTGAGTGTCAAACAAAACCATTTATTCCATCATACGCTTATTGGTAAAATTGTGCTCTACACGATCGCTTATTTGACAGGATTTCATTTGTAAGAGTAATTAGAAATTATTTGAAAAGAAAAATGAGACTGTGTCAAAGAAATAGGTAAAAAAACTACTCTGACAAAACAGCCCATTTGAGGATGTTATTAATCATACACTACCTTTCATGGTCTGCATTATGCAGGGAGATCCAAACACAGACCACTGCCAGACCAGTCCAAACACCCAAACACAGACCGCTGCTAGACCAGTCCAAACACCCAAACACAGACCGCTGCCAGACCAATCCAAACACCAAAACACAGACTGGTGCCAGACCAGTCCAAACACCCAAACACAGACCA
>JABJVR010000013.1:3761279-3779418 GCA_025773905.1 Chitala chitala
TCAGTGTGTTTGGACACCGCTGGGGACACAATATGCTGACGCTCAGTGTGTTTGGACACATCGATGGGGACACATTATGTTGAGGCTGACTGTGTTTGGACACATCGCTGGGGACGCATTATGCTGAAAATGACTGTGTTTGGACACATCGCTGGGGACACATTATGCTAATGCTGACTGTGTTTGGACACATCACTGGGGACACATTATGCTAACGCTGACTGTGTTTGGACACATCGCTGGGGATACATTATGCTAACGCTGACTGTGTTTGGACACATCACTGGGGACACATTATGCTAATGCTGACTGTGTTTGGACACATTGCTGGGGACACATTATGCTGACGCTGACTGTGTTTGGACACATCGCTGGGGACATGCTATGTTGATGCTCGGTGTGTTGCTTTGTGTATTATCAGACTTGCCTCAGGCATACATATATTTTCTTCTGCATGGGGTAATGAGCCACTCTGTGTGATACAAAACACATTCCCCTGATCCAAAATAGTGCACCTTCAATTTAACCAGCCCCATAAAGGCACATGCCTGTCATCCAGAAAAACTGATTTCATTGGGGGGGGACACAGGAACCTCAATACTGCTCGTGTTGTCAAGGGGAGTCCCACTGAAATCAGCCCACTGTATGTTCTGCAATAAATGGCACCCAGCAACTCTCCCATGATGCACTGAGACAGCCCTCCCCTGGGTATGTACATTTCGTCCTGAGTCATAGTCGCAATCTGAACTGGAATCAACACACAGCAGTACACAAATATCTCATTTGTACAAGAAAAACTCTGGTGTTCTACCCCTGCAGCAATTTTAGAATGTCATGGCTTTATCATATTAACTAACAAAAAAGAAAACTAACGTTTGGATCCCCGTTGTAGTCATATAATAACCGATGTACATAACGAAATGCTGTCGGGACCAGCTCCCCTTTCAGCAAGTGAGCTGTTTCCACAAAACGTTTTATTTATTACACAATTATTGTAAGGTTTATGATGCTGCTATAGACTTGTATGACATAAATTTTAAGAAAATATCATTAGCCACTTATCAAGGTTCTCTTTGCCTTGCCAAGTGTTCACTGTGGTTTAGATGTTTGGGTGATGAATGCAGTGCGGAAATCTCTCTATCTTAATCAACCTTAGAAGCTTCCAGTTTGCCAGGAACATGTTTATCCAATAAACCTCTTCAGCTCTGAAAATGGAGTCTCTGAAGTATACAGTGAGGCACCCTAACGTGTCATCTCTAACTCACGTACTGTATATATTACGATAATATTTTAAAAGTTCATTTGTTCTCTTGATGGAAATTACTTGTGTTGTTTGACCTGGAAAGTTGATGCCCAGAAAGTGATTACAGTAAAGCTTTTATTCCAAATATGAACTCAGACGGAAATCTGATATATTTCCAGAAATAAAGGCAGCAAAAGATCTTTTGGCAAGGAGAAATTAAATCAACAGTTGCAAAACTGACAATCTTACACATGTTGGAGCAAGAGGAGAGAGGGAACCAGATAACATCACAGGTATCACACAGAAGATGGAAACTGACCCATGTAAACACATTCATACTGATGGAGTCATGAGTCAAGTTCAGAAAAAAAGTGAATATGTATTATGGGAGCACTCCTATAGCTGAACCATTTAAAAACTCTAACAGAGCCATCTAGCACAATCGCACACAACGTGTCTTTAGGTAGCACACAGCCAACGATTAATCGCCATGATAACAGACGTCCCCTAGACCATGCTATATACAGCCAAGATGCCTTCTGTCCACACCGAAAACAAGCCATTCAGCGTGGCATTCCGTTGTGAAAATAAACACATTATACTTTTTTGAGCGGGAAATAGCACATTACAGTACTTTTGAAAGATGACGTTTGTTTTGGAATGCTTCGTTCCAGATTCAGTCATTCATGGCAAATTGACCTTCTTGAATGACTTGGAGGCTTCAGAGGAGAGAAGCGTCACCTTTCTCTTCTCCTTTCTGCGTAATCTTTTCCCTACTGCCTATGAAACAGGAGAGTCCTTCATAAGAGCACTGAGCTCACTCTAACCCTGCAACCAAAGTTCAGCAACAAAGTTATAATTAACCAAGTATGAGAACCTCCTATAATCCTACAAATAAATAGTTAGCAGACAGCCTTTGCCAAACCAGTTTTTATGTCTGAGCAAAAAATTCCCAACCAAACCATCTCTGACCCATCAGAAGACAAACATCTCCCCCAAAAACCCAACTCACGCTGGATCAGAAACGATGAGAAATTTCTGAACAATTTTTGAAAGCCCAAAGTTCTGAATTACAGTACTTACCCTGCGGCTTGGCTAACCATATACCTACATTATATTTTCCAGAATAACTCAGTTTCTCAAAAAAAATAAAAGCGTAATATTTGCTTGTAATTATCTGTATCACCATTACTCAAAGTCAATTTCTGAATCACTTGAAAAATATTAAAAGGTCTCGTCGCCTGTCTTTTAATGTTTGCTTTGAAAATCGCAGAAGTGGGAAATGTGGAGAAGGTCTGTGGGACATCTGATAAAGCAATCCAGACAGAATAATACATGTGATATTTGCAGTTTTACATCTGAACAAGAATTAAACTGAGCAAACTGTACAGCAGATTTCAGTAGAGTATCATAGGGATTTAACGTGGATTCAGACGTTCAATGTACGTCAACACACATATGGCAAATTTTTAAGAACCTGGTCATCATGTGTTTGAATCAAAGGCTTTTCAATGATATGCTTTGCTTTTGAGATTGTATAAAAATACAACTCATCAATATGCAGAGAAGAGCACTGCTCAGTGAAAGGTCAGTTTGTGCTGTGTGTGTGTGTGTGTGTGTGTGTGTGTGTGTGTGTGCGCGCGCGCTTAGTCCACTCACGTGACACCACAGAAGTTAACAGTGTTGTAAGCAGGACATATGAGATGCATTAAAACGAGCAGAGTCATGACCTCACCCTAAACGGACGTCTCTTACTCAGACTGCTCTTATTTGTATTGGAATTCTCGTTTTACAAACACAAGGAAAGGCCACCAATTAGCGCTCAGGTTTACAGAGAGTAGCCTGAATAGATAAATTATTTAAAAAAATCAACATATTCATGCATCTACAGTTCAATTCTTTTTTGTATAAGCAAATTAAGTTCCTCCTAAATGAAAATGTTTCCAGTATTGACACTAATCACAGTTTCATTTCTCATGTGCCAACAGAAGGAGAATAAACACAAGTCACATTCTAGGTTCAAGGTAAAACTAAACCGTGTGCCTGCGTGCTGTTCATACACTCCACTGGTGATGTTGGGTTTGTCTAATTTGAAAGCCTGTAAATCATGTTATGGTGCACAGCCAACTTCCAAACAGCACTAGTGTAATGAAAAGACACAGTGCTCACATACATAGACCGCACAGAGGAGGCGCCTCCACCTGAAGCCACTTTTCATTTCACATGTTCCCAGACTTGTTTTTCCCCAACATCCCCTGGACTCCTTTTCCAAGAGTTTTGATCTTGTACTAATCTAGCAAAGTGCGAAAAAGAGAGCAAGATGTTTTACAAGATGTTTGTCAGATTACATTACTGTGAATTCTATAGAAATGTTATCACTGAACATTAGGCAGAAACACAATGCTCAATAATTCTGTTATAGCCACCCTCAAAGGGGCTTCAAACACCTGTAATTCCTGATCCACAGCCACCTCGATGCAGCTGCTGCTGCCTCGGTGGCCAACTTCACGGCCCTTTGCCTACTTGCTCCTGTAACGCCCAGCCTGTTGTAGACCCTGTAGAGGGACTTGCCAGCGAACCCACTACATCCCACCTCACTGAGCTCACACCTCGCTCATCAGCCTTTACTTCAGTGGTCTTCCACCAGCTCAGTGTATTTTGCCCACTTCGTCTCCTTAGCCTCCTCAATGCGGTCCTCCCAAGGTACTGTGAGCTACGACATGATGACCTGCTCGGAGGTGTCTGAGTACAGGATGATGTCTGGGAACTTCAGCTGTATGCCCAGGCTGACTTTCAGCTTTTGCTTTTCCTAACAGGCCAGAGGAAGATATTCCAGCACCTGAAGTCAGCTTCTCTGCAGCCCTGAAAAAGGTGATGATTTTCTTTTCTGGGTGGAGGTGCTTGCAGTGGCTAATCCCATTGCACATAGTATCAGTGATAGCCTTTAACATTTGGTCATGGTACCATCGATAGCATCCCGCACCCAGGGCTTTTGCACAGCAGCTAAGGATGTGCTCCAGAGTCCCTCTCTTCAGGCACAGTGGCAGGCTGGTGACTCCCCCTTCCTCCAGCTGGATGGGCTGGGCAAAACATCAAAGACTGAATTTTATATGACGGGGCTCCATATTCCAATGCTCCGCTTATGAGACCAAGCTGCGCTCCAACACTTGCCCACCATTCCCTGTGCCTTAGCCATGACTCTGCAGCATCCACAGATTTCATTGCTCTCCATTTCTGCCCTGTCCAAACCTCCATCCCAGCCTGGGAGACCTTGGGGTCACAGGACTTTCAATACTACAACACCTCCCTAGTATGGGTCACCATGATTTCTTCATTCAGGGTGCTGAAAGGGAGCTTCAGCTTGTTCTTCTCCCCATACAGGGCGATTCTGGTCAAGTTCCAAGGGGGTCCCAGCCTTGTGCCTTTCAAGTTGGACTTGAACACCTTCCCTGGCTCGTAACTCGTTTCTTGGGGAGAGATGGTATCTGGGTCCCACCAATTGTGAAGGAGTACTTATTGATGACTTCCCCTCTTGAACAACCAGAGATGCACACGTCCCAGTCTTGAAACTCCTGACAGCCCTTCAAAATCCACCTTCTCCCAGGGAGAGATGTTATTCACACAGTCAGGTCCTCCGTGAAGCCTCTGATAGGCAGCTGCCTTAAACCGGATTTGGCGAGGGGTTCTCTGCACTGAACCTCAGCTGATTTCACTAACATGGTCATGGTAAGTGCAGAAAGGAAGGTACATCCAGTGATCATCTCTGACTCTTGTTTATGCCACTCTGAGGTTGTTCCACCAGTAGAGACTCTTAGATGAAAGCGGTTATAAAAGTCCAAGATAAGGTCCCTGAATTTGTTTGGGATATGCATATCTATTCAGTGCCTCTTCAACCAGTTTGTGTGGGTAAGGTCCCACAGGCATTTTCAAGGTCCAACCACAGCACAACCCTTGTTCTCCTGGGCTTTCCTGATTAACAGAGTGACCACAACTGTGTGCTCCAAACACTCTGGGACTTTGGGGATCCCTCATTTTGGGATTGAGGTGTTGATGTTGGAGTTCTTCAGGTGGTAGTCTGTCAGGCGGTTGGCAACAATGCTGAAGAATATCTTCAGTTCAACTCTGAGCACAGTATTCACTGCACAGTTCACCAAGGCCTGAGCACTGTTGAACACTGCAAAGCACAGTATTCACTGCACAGTTCACCAAGGCCTGAGCACTGCTGAACACTGCAAAGCACGGTATTCACTGCACAGTTCACCAAGGCCTGAGCACTGCTGAACACTGCAAAGCACAGTATTCACTGCACAGTTCACCAAGGCCTGAGCACTGCTGAACACTGCAAAGCACGGTATTCACTGCACAGTTCACCAAGGCCTGAGCACTGCTGAACACTGCATTATATTGTACCACTGCAGTCTGAGCACTGCAGTATTCACTGCTTATGGGATGCTGTTAACAAACATCATGATTCAAAATAAAAATCAAAAAATTGATTGTAAACTTTTTATACAATATACTTTAGTAAAATGACCAGGTCCAACAGCTGTTCACTGCGTTTTAAAAGAAATTCCTTAAATAAAGGAAAATGTTTTTGTATATGATCTCTGCAATAAAAATTGAATATGTGATATTTGAAATATACTTGAAAAGTAGAAATTCAAAGGCAGCAGTGCATAGATATTGAAGGTTTTACACTGTATGATTTAAAAATGAGGTTATAAAATGGAATGACAACATAATCGTAATAAGATTTCCTACAGATTTACACGACTAGAGAAAGGCATATAAATGTGCTACGGCTTATTTTACTGCAGAAAAGTTTTCCCTTGCCAGAGTATTTCTGCAAATTGATTCTTGTCGTGGGTAGAGAGAGGACTCTTGTTATATATTAGCCCTGCAGAATGCGAACTTCCACGCCTCACCGAGTTCTGTCATCATTCCACCCCCTAACGAGATGTTGTTTGCAGCAACATGAAATTAAATTGTAGGCTTCACTGGTTTCAACAACAGGTGTTATTCATATAAAACTGAGGAAGAGGGGGAAACGACTTCCTCACAGAATGTTAACACCTTCCACACTTTTCACTTGGCACATGAAAAATATTAACATATTGAAACGTTCATAAGTGAAAGACTGTTATGACACTCTTGTTGTTCTAGACAACTATTTCCCAACATGCACTTTATATACAGGGGCTTATGTCTCTGTAAATGTTTTTTTTTTTTTTTTTTTTGCTAAATCTGGTCTGTAATTTCTGTTCATGCAGTGATGTTACTGTATTAGTTAAAATAAATTGAAGCACTTTTTCAACATTTTATGCAAACTATATCACGCAGACCAATCTCATGACTTGATATAAATGACCTGTTTAGTGTATTAGAAGTGCTAATGTCACACAGAGTCTGACAAGACTCCCAAGACTCCTTGACAAGACTCCCGAGACTCCTTGACAAGACTCCTCTCTCATCCTCCCATACTCATGGCTTCAGCACGCTTCTCATGAATGACAGACTTACACCACATCTGTACATTTACCTATCTGCTGCATGTAAGATTTACTCCACAAAAAAGTAGTTTTCCTACAGTCAGGAGGTTCGTATGAAACAGTTATACACAGAACTAAAGGACAGATTAAAGTATACTGGCCCTGCAGTAAAAGGCTTTGTAACGGGACTTCATTAGCTTGATAAAAATTAATAGCACTACTTTTCAGAAATGCAAGAATGTTCTTCTAAACTCCCTGTCTCCAGTTCTCATGCAGTGCAGACTAAAACACACACAGTTTGTTCAGTGTTTCCACATTCCAAGCACTGCGATCTAATGTGTAATGCGGACAACACAAAGCACGAAGCATGAAGAAAATTATACAGTTTGGTCTTCCAGACGTTTCAATGCACACAGCCGCCTGTGAATACCCAATGGAAAGACAGCCTCTAATAAATATATGCAATGCAATGCAATGCTGTTACTACAGAAATAACAGCAAGTGAAGAACTGAGGTTAAGGATAAAGTCAGACAACAGCAGAGGAGAGAAACCAAAAACTCCAGTGTGCAGAAAAAAAAACCTGTGGGGGCCCAAAGTTCACTGGCCACCCAGCCCCTCCGGGGCATACTAACATTACAGAATACAAAGGTGAAAATGGAGACTATGAATGTAAATTACACTATAGAGTCCTTCTGTGCTCCAGGTGTTGGAGTAAGTCTCAGCAGGCTTGTGGCATCCCTTGGGAGGAGGCCTCATCTGAGGGGATACGCTAGAAATCAGCAGCTCTAACAAGGCATCTCGTTCAGATGGTGCCCAGTTGGTGAGTGCACGTATGTGCTTCCACTATTTGGTTATAAAATCAAAACCTTTAGACTCCATCACAGCATCATCAACACACTGCCATTAAGGGCAGACTGTTTAATAACACTTAATGAAAGTGTGTGATTAAACACACGCTGTACCAAAAGCCATAACCAGTGATCAGAGCAGCTTTGCAGACACACAGGAGGGGACAGGAGAGGACAGGACAGTTCTAGAGGACAAAGCTAGCCACTGTCACTCGGAGAGGACGTGATTTTTATGAAACTCAGTTGATCTAAACACTCCCAGTTCATCAAAACACGCGCCCTACAGATGTCTGCCTTTTTTTTGTAATTAAATTTGTGCAGAAAGACTTTTTTTAACCACATTTTACATATTTTAAAAAGCCTTTCAGAATAACTGTTAAATATTTAACAATGTTTGTCTTGAGTTTGTCTGATATAAAAACCCAAAATGCATTCTGCAGGAGGTGTTAGGAGGTGTTAGGCTATAAACTATGTAAACAAGTGTACTTGTGTTCAACAGTGGAAAGCACTTCTATTCTTATGAGAAATAAAACTGTTTAACAGCCCCTGTGCATGTTAATGATATTTCCTTCATCTTTAACACACCACTGCACAGATATTGAAAGCATTCATTTCAGTGATAGATTAAGGCTGTACAGTGTTATATGAATACCTGACAGTTCATATTGTGTTAATGAATCAGCACCCCAACCTGCCATGGATTCTCCCAGGCAGTGTACACGTCTGCCATCCTCACTCTTTTGTATCAGCATGATCAGTGGAAGGACAAAAGTCAGCATTATTAAATAATTGTTTTACTACTCTGATACAGTGGGCTTAGAAGGTACACACACACACACACACACATTTATTTCTTGTTTAATGGGGTTATTCTTCCTCCCTTGACCTGATGACAGTTTGCGGGGGAGCTGACAGAAGAGGTCATGCAGAATGATGCCCCCTGACGACAGAACAATGCAGTCATGGCGGTATGAGGAACATGCCAAATAGATTACTCTGGGCTTCGTGTTCCCACAGAATTCTCAGATTCCTCTGATGACATGACATCTGTGATTATGTACTGGCAGTCAACCTAAGGACGTTTCATCATGCTAGACAGATCAAAGACGAATAAACAAGACCAGGGGTCTTCTTACTGAAATCAGCTGATAGAAAACAAGTCACCTGATCTTTGGTTTTTAAAGGATTTTGAAAATATAAGTGTCTCTCTCTCTCTCTAAAGCCATATTCACACATTTATACATACTTCCAAGACATGGTGAACCCAGATGTGGAGTGTTTTGTTTCTCTCATCTACTGTTGCCCGTATTTAACATTACCGATGTCCTACTCTGTATACATACATGTTAGTGTAAAATGCATTGGATTGTATTTACAACTGGGTTGTAAAAAGCACTGCATAAAAATAAAGTTTAAACTGATGGTTACATACAGCTAATAGTTCTGCTCTTCATCCCTTCCTTCACAAGTACAAACATCAGGAGGAAAAAGACAATTAGTGAATTATACACAATGGGAAATAAATGATATGTTTCAGTGCTGAAAGCACGAACAAATTCAGGACTCAACAAGTAACATTCAACTGCTCGGTGAATAATGCACACTGCTTTAGCAAAGTGTGTGTTAACTGTTATGTCTGTGTGGAGCGGACATACTGTCATACTGTCAGAAATGATCTGTTCTCCAACGGTGCCAGAGTGTTAATCACATTATTTAAACATGTATTTTTATTACGGTGATTAACATGCTCCGGTTAAGGCTGACTGATCACTCGAACAATGCTGACGGTTCCCGTGTGAGAAGCCGTTGGGGCACTAGATTTACACGTGTCGTGGTCAGAGCGTGCAGCTGCCTTAGTCACCCATCACGGGGTAAACCGGATGATGTCATGTCCCTACGCTGCCTTCTGGAAATCATTACGCTCTGATGTTTCCACGTTTGTAAACAGCACTGGGGTTACAAAGCAAGAAGGGTCATTTCATAATTTAGCAGTGCACTTGGCCACATGGCTCAGTTCAGACCAAATTTAATAACACAGGAACAGAACAAACATGAACTCCTAGGCTGCACGCCTAACATTTCTATTATTTATAAACTTTCTGCGGGTGAAAAGGCATTTAAAATTACAGACTAGTGCTAACAGCACTCAAGTCAGTGACTTTTGCCGTGTAAAACATGCCAGTTAATGGTGAGTAAACCAGCATGAGGACTAACAGGGTTCCTTGTGTCTTGACCATTCATGGACGACCACGTACCAAAACGTTCTGCAGATCCCCTGTTATCTTCACTGCAGACTGAAGGAAGATACCTTTACCACACCTTCATTCATTCATTAGGGAAGAAAAAGTGGGAAAGGGTGGTCTGGGGAGAGATGTTCCTCTCTGGCCTGCTCTGGTCCCGTGCTGACAGAACACATCACCTCCCTGCTCTCACTGGAAATTCTTCTTTTCTCCAGGGCACTCCAAGGGAGCTCCACACACCTGGTGCTCATTTGGCTCCAACAGTTTGGTCTTTCCCTCATGACTTTCTCCATGTTTTTCTTTTAAAAAAATACATAAATTACATGCGTCATTTACCTGATTTTTCCCTGTAAGACTCAGTCACTTGCCCAATAATCCCCTTTTAGCTCTTGTTTTCTGGAGCCTTTAAACCCTTGCATTCACAGGTCTTTCTTTCACTGACGACACAGACAGTCTGGCATTGCTGACAACACAAGTTATTTTTGACAGACCATTAGTTATATTTTATCTGTTAAAATAACAACAGATAATGTGGTTGTTTGCTGGATGGATATTTGAATCATATTGGTGAGAAGTTGTAAGCATTAAAGGACGCGTCCTGAGGTGGTATGCTGAGTGGACAGGGGGACACGTCCTGAGGTGGTATGCTGAGTGAACAGGGGGACACATCCTGAGGTTGTATGCTGAGTAGACAGGGGGACACGTCCTGAGGTGGTATGCTGAATGGACAGGGGGACGCGTCCTGAGGTGGTATGCTGAGTGGACAGGGGGACACGTCCTGAGGTGGTATGCTGAGTGGACAGGGGGACGCGTCCTGAGGTGGTATGCTGAGTGGACAGGGGGATGTTCCCTGCCAAAAGGGACTGACTGAGTGTGTGGAAGCGGAGTGAGTATGGATCAGCAGCAGAGCACTTTCCTTACAGTTTTTAACTGGTACAGCACCCTGTAGTGACGCGGTACAGCACCCCGCAGTGATGCGGTACAGCACCCCACAGTAGTGTGCCACTTTACAATTATAACGCATCTATATGCATTAGTATTAATGGGACTGTGTGTTAACTTCACTCAAAAACAGCAAGTTGTCACAGGGGTGCAGATCAGGAGCAGAAGTGCTTTTGGTGTCCAGCTAAAGACACTGGGAAGATTCACTTACGCAGATAATAACCTGTGAAATCTGGGTTTGCATTTTTCAAATGTCATCATAGATAATTAGTCATTTAGCAGATGCTTTTATCCAAAGCGACTTACAACATTTTGTATCTATTACAGTGAGCTAGCGCTGGGTGTCTTGCTCAAGGACACACCAGATGCCTGGGCTGGGATTCAAACCAGGAGACTTCTGCATCCCAGCCTGATGTTCTACCCATTGAGCCACCTGGCCACTCTTCCAAATAACTGTCAGAAAGTAGGAGTTCATCCTCAAATGTTTACAGAAATGACCTCTGACACAGAATGGGAGAAGACAGGGTTTTTAAACAAAACACATGCTTGGGAAAAACTGTAGGACAAGTTGCAAGTGAAGACCATGATGATTGTGGACAGAAGAAACAGTCATGCTCAGTCTTTCATCAGTAACTACTCATGTACCTGAAGACCAAACCAAACTCAACAAAAAGTTTCAGTGTTCAGAGGAACTGATGGTTGATGAAAGTTATAACAACACACATAGTACATATGGGCATACAGAGGAACAGGGTACAGAGGAACGGGGTACAGAGGAACAGGGTACAGAGGAACAGGGTACGGAACAGTCCTCAGACCGTTATAGCTGTCTAAACACTACTTCAAAGACACTTAGCTTTAAAACTTGTATTGGTTGGGTAACAGTATGGATGAAGTAAATGGTTTTGAAAATATGATCCAATCTCTTGACAGAGACAGGAAATTATCAATAAAAACTAACCACAGCGCTACTCGAGGGGTTAACGCCGGTTCCATTCCTGCAGATTATGTGGCCATCATGCTTATGAAAATCTATGTCGATAGATGAATGTGTCACACCCCACCACAAAATCACCCCGATATGCGTCGGCTCAGGTTCCTGAGACGCTGTGATTCCGTCACATTCCTGCCTGTGATATGTCAACAGTTCATGTGATTTCACACATCTCTCTGGTACCTGAAATGGAAATGTCTCAAATCAGCTTTAAAGGTCAGTAGCCATAAACTGTGGGGCGGAATGAAGACGGACGGGCACACTGTGGTATCCTGAGCGCTCAGGCCAGGCTGGGCATGTTTACTAAGTGCAGTAAGCAGTCAGATGTTTGCTTTGTTCCACTGGGCTGCTCTAGTGCTGCATTCAGCAGAATCACATGAGTAAGCCAATCTCATTCACACTGCAAGGTTAAGCTGCATCTGGTCACATTCAATCCAGGAGGGAAAGAGGTTATCAAATGAACGTATTGGTGAAAATGGAACGATTTAAGTTTCACTGCTGGTTGGAAAGGAACAGGAATGAAGCTAAAAATGAGCGGCCGTGTTTAGCAGCTGGGAGTCTGGCGATATGAGAACAAAACTACATACAGAGAGCAAACACTCTTATCCCATAATAAGCTAAGGCACAGTCACCTGAGCTCCGAGGTCATGTTCATCTGTGTACACAGGTGTGACACCTGGTAATGAAACACCTTCACAAACGTGTTAAAGCATTCGGAGACCTTACACCAGCAAATTTATTGGATATTTAAAACAGTAAATGCCCCTGTAAATATTGTACTTTGTGTTCCGCTGTCTGTCTGTTTTCTTGGTGGGATTTGTGTACGGTTATTAAATATTTGTGGGGAACATATCAATTAAAAATAAATGTTTTATAATCCATTTGGCCATACTCTGTCAGATGCTGAAAATACATTCTTAAAAGAAAAAAAAAGCTTTAATTCCTACACAGACTGCTTTTCACTGGACTCACTGATTAACATGATCTGTTTTTAGCAGAGCTAATTATCGTTTTCTATGATTAATGCTATTAAATGGATATTACCATATACCTGCCAACTTACCTTCTGTTTTTTGCTATATGTGTTTTTTAATTAGTAACTGCCTTTATTAATTTAGCCAAACCATAAGAGACTCAGTTGCTAATTTGTCTAAGCTTGGCTTGACTGGCTGACATAATAAATCCAGCTGTTAGTAGATGTAATAAATGTAAACACTTGTTGTGTTGTGCGTTTGCTTGAATCTCAACTTTAAAAGAGGCATTTTCAGTGGAAGCAGAGATGTGAAAATACAGCCTGTTTAAGGAAGCGTGTATTAAATAACGAGGAAAGTAAAAATGAGGCATGTATCCAACCTGAGTCTGCTGTGCTTTGTGTGAACACACCCTTCCCATAAGGGGGGGTTTACATCTCCAGAGGGCTTGGGGGGGTGCCATTTTGATTCTGAATGCCTGATGAGCCCACAGTAAAAATCCTGTACTCTATTATTTTCTCAAACGTAATGCAAGACGCTAATCAGAAAAGACTGCTAACATCAGAGACATTTAAATAGGGTGTTTGGGTGGGGGAGACATCAGAGGGAAAACAGGTCTGAAAAGAACACACACACGCCTGTGTCCGCTCCACACAGACACACACACGCCTGTGTCCGCTCCACACAGACACACACACACACGCCTGTGTCCGCTCCACACAGACACACACACACACGCCTGTGTCCACTCCACACAGACACACACACGCCTGTGTCCGCTCCACACAGACACACACACACACGCCTGTGTCCGCTCCACACACACACACACGCCTGTGTCCGCTCCACACAGACACACACACACGCCTGTGTCTGTGCCGCACAGACACACATGCCTGTGTCCACGCTGCATGCACACACACGCCTGTGTCGGCGCGTGTAGTTGGACTGAGGTCCTGTGCTGGTGCTGAGAGGATTCATTCAGACATGCTGATGCTTTTGCAAGCCTAAATCAGGCCTCCACAAATTGCAACGGATTATCCCTGTCTGGAAGCACATGTACAACACATGCATCAGAGTGTACGTTTTTTGGGTGGGGGAGGTTGGTCTTTTTTTCTCTAGGATCCAACTTCTAGGGGACGTTTACGTGCTAAGTGTCATTTTCACTCTCCCTAATCGTTATGTTTACATGCCTCAAGCTTCATTCTGGACTTTTACACAGCGATGTTTAAGAATGCATGGACGCAGGCTGAAAGCTGTTCAGGTCTAGTTACACACATTCAGAACCACACGGAGACCTTCTAGTCCCTTGGAAACCACACAACAACGGTGTCCTTGGGAAGGGTCAAAAAAGGTCAAGATGAGACCATAGCAACATTCATGCAAATCTGCAAGGCGCACACACACACACACACACACACACACACACATGCACACACTCCTGCACGTGTATTTCAGGACTGTACTAGCCAAACGTATTACCACTACACCAAAGAAGATGTTCTTTAAACACCCATTACCAAGTTATTTTTAACAATTTAAATTTTGAAGTTGTGTATGTCCTTAAACTGTGGAAAAATCCAAAAGGACAGGCATTATGTTTCTGTTCTGGTAGAACTCACGCCTCACACACTGCAGAGTAAAGACCTCCTTGCTCACTCACAGTGGTATATGACTGAATATTTGCTGCTAGTACCAGCCACATTCTTAAAAAGAACACGAACATAGCAGCTATATGCTCCAGTACAGAATGTATAATATTAGCACCAGATTAATGTCTTGGATGGGCTTTGTTTACGTCAGATGTATTTAAGGAGGATTTAAGGAGGGCAGTTTCACCTCCCCTTTCTAAGTCTTTATTTCTCTTACATTATATTTCAAGAAAAGCCATTTGGAACAGAAAAGATTAATCTTTTCTTGACACAATTAAATGACACTTTAGACCATTGGTATGCTTTCCTCAATTTGTCTGACTTCATAAACATTTCAGGTTACATGGTTGTTTGTTTGTGAAACCAACAAAGGAATGAGAACAACCTTGCCCCCCCTCCAAACACACACACACACACACACACACACACACACACAATTCCAGTGCCTGTTAATGTTCAACCCACAATATGTAAACAATTTACACTCAGAATTACCAGACACACTTCATGGTACTGGTGTATCCACACGTTTAAAGCATGGCTCAGGTAACCCCCCCCAACAGGAACAGGTTAGGACTCCACACAGGTAGTGATTCACACAATTATTACACTTGAAAAGGTTCCTCAGCTCTGTTACTCTGACCTTGGCTTGCTTCATCTAACTCCATAATCTAATAATGATTATAATTATCATTTACTGACAGAAATTTAATCTGCTGACACTTTTTATGACGTTATCTGATATGTGACACCAAACCTGCCACTGGAATTCAGCCAGGTCAGTGAGAGGTCAGGGGGTTGCCCCTGTGGTCACAGATTCTCAAAACTTGTCTGAGCACTCTCATTAACAGATGTCATAATCCTCAGATTTTTAATGCCACAATACGTTGTAGGCTCCAGTGCTGGTGTTGCGAGGGACATTTAATGTTTAGTATGCACTGGGCCGTGGCATCACTCACTTTCCCTCGGGCTCAGAATTACTGCTCAGCTATTAATCTGTTCACAACATTTTCAACTGCTGCGCTGTTAAAGCAAATGGCCTACAAAACACATTATACTTTTTATAGTGCTGCTTAACCGTCTGCAAGTGAAATGCCTTCCTTAACCTTTTCCCAAGTCCTGTGCAGGTTCCATTCACTTTTCTCATTCGTTTTTGCCAAACACTGTTTGTGAAAGCAGGACACCTTTCAGACAGGACAGAGGTGCTGTTTTAAAGCCCATATGGCACCACAGAGGACTGGGTTTTTGATAAACGAATTCTGGGCTGCACACCAGGACCTTCTCTGCTGTCCCAGAACAGACACCTCAGTGCTAAGGGTGAAACAGAACCAATTTACAGAAAGAGTGGGGGGGGGGTGGGCTCCATGAGGAAATCAGAATGACTGCCAGGGCAGTGGAGAGATAGTATAACCTTTTTAGTGAACACCCGGCACATTCCAAGTACGGTTTTAACCTTTACCCTCTGATACAGGAAGATCTCTGACTGAAGAGCAACAGATTAAGCAGGTACTTCAGGCTAAAACAGGAGAATTCCTCTAGGACTTATGGGCTACAATCAAAAGTCACACTGCGTGACCATCCAAATAAGGTCTAGGCATTCAGAAGATTCACCTAACTCCAATCCTCTTTAGAGACATGCAGAGCACACTTGTTTCAAAGATTAAAAATACATAAAATAATAATAAGTGACAACATGCAAACTAAAGTGCTCTTGTTTGTAATACATTTTAGCAGTGAATCGCAGGAACATGTAAAATTGTGCATTGGTGAGAAACACCATGAGAAATTACAGGAAAATGAGTGAAACACAGGGTATTTACTGCACAAACGGGCTGCTCTGTGGCTCCTGAAATAAACAACCTCTCTTCATTCGCTATTACTGCATTATGAACGGCTACAAAATTAAATCACACAAGGCTAGATTCTAAGAGGGAAAAGTGTGAAATGCACAGTGACTAACGGTGGTGACTGTCTCACAGTGTCCAAAGATGAGAGGATACAGGGTCAACTGGAGTTCACATGGCAGAGTCAGGGTGGATAAGGAGCATAGCTCTGAACAGCAGAGGCCAGGAAGGTGACCTTATGTGCTAACCAGCGGGAACAGACACAGAGCCATGCTCAAAACATACAGTCAACAAGACAAGTCCTTATATCCCTACATGGATCCCATAGCACAAGTCAGACCTGCAAATTAAACTTTCTACACTACAGATACAAAACCAGATATTGTATGTATAGTATGTATTTGTTTTGCTTTTTGACTGCATTATGGAAAAAAATCTCAGTATGAAGTTTCACTGTATCACTCTATTAGAAAAGATCTGTACAGATATGGATGCTGGCTGCTGTGGTAGAGTAAGAAGAAGGAAGGAAGAGAAAGTAGGCAGAGACAGGCTGACCTGAGCACCATGAATTTCAGTAGACAGACTCACTTCCAAGGAATTCTCCCTGCTTCTGAACAGGAGTCTGCAACCTGGTGAGGAAAGGGCAAGACATTACACCCCTCATGCTTCTGAGAGCATCGTGACCCCAAGAGAGAAGTGTTGCATTATTAGCTGGTCGAATGCTGTAGTCCTCTCTCTGCTGAGACTGAATACAGCTGGATCTAGAATGGTGTTTCACATCACAATAATGAGGAGGCCAGCTCCATTAGAGCTGGAGTGAACTGGAGACAGTGAAAAGAGGGAATTTGTGAGAAAAACACTACACGGAGCCCCCCTTGGTCCCACACAGAAAACATACAGTTATAGTGTGTCCACTACGAAGGGCTGCAACACCTCGTTTAAAACTGGGGAGGAACAACATTATCGTAGAAGGAAACTGAGAAAAGTTAATGTGTGTGTGTGTGTGTGTGTGTGCGTGTGTGCACACGTGTGTATGAGACCCACACCGAGACAGAAGCTGAATCGGCCTGCCTTACATTTGGATTTAGGGAAAACGTCCCAGGTGCTGCACATTAGAACAAGATGCTGTAGGCTGTCAAACATGGCAAAATTCCAGAGTAAATTCTAAATCCTCTCCACTGCACAGGCGACCACTGCACAGACGATCGCTGCACAGACGACCGCTGCACAGACGACCGCTGCACAGACGATCGCTGTACAGGCGATCACTGCACAGGCGACCACTGCACAGACGATCACTGCACAGGCGACCGCTGCACAGGCGACCGCTGCACAGACGATCGCTGCACAGACGATCGCTGCACAGACGATCGCTGCACAGACGATCACTGTACAGGCGACCACTGTACAGGCGACCACTGTACAGGCGATCACTGCACAGGCGACCACTGCGCAGGCGATCACTGCGCAGACGATCACTGCACAGGCGATCACTGCGCAGACGATCACTGCACAGGCGATCACTGCACAGACGATCACAGGTTTAATCCAAACAGGGACATTAGGAACCAGTATGACTGGATCATCTGCACATCACTTTCCCATTTACCACTGGATGAAAGTGAGCATTATGTGAAAGTTAAGCACTGTGTGATACAGTTTTTAATTCACTCTTAAGAGCTACTATAGTACCGCTTATACTGTCCTAGGATATGAAAATGTGAGACAGAATATAGCATATGAAAGCACTACTGCCACAAAACACTGTTACTGTAAATCACGGTACATGTTAGCATTGAAGTGACATCACTCGAATGCCATCACTTGTCAGTGCAGGTACAGAATCACTCGAATGCCATCACTGGTCAGTGCGGGCACAGAATCACTCGAATGCCATCACTTGTCAGTGCGGGCA
>JABJVR010000013.1:3797757-3813069 GCA_025773905.1 Chitala chitala
GGATCATCCCCTGTCCTGAGCGATGTCAACCTGAGATAACTCCAGTGTCCAAACTCAGTGGGATCATCCCCTGTCCTGAGCGATGTCAACCTGAGATAAGTCCAGTGTCCAAACTGGAGGGGTAATGACAGAATCTCAGGACTACCAGGCACATGGTGATGACACCAATGTTATTATTAACAGTAACAACCGTAAAGCGCCTTGAGGCAAAAGGCGCTATATAAAAATCAACTGAACCGAACTAAACTGAATAATGGAGTTCAGCACCAAGTCAAGTGATGGTAAAATGGAGTGAAAACCTGCATACCTTGGCAGAATATGCTCCTACAGACCCACTCACGTGTCTAGGTGCGTTGTTCTCCAGACATTAGGATAATTCTCTCACGGGCCTCTGTGTGTACCGCCCTGCCACAGAGGCATCTTAACTCCCTGCAGTCCCACAGCTGCTCTGCACCTCTTTCTGAACACGAAACTCAAATCTGTACTTAGCACCTGGGAAAGCCGTCTACCCCTAAATTACATGTTTTGGTTTCTGTTCTCTTGCTTGGAGGAGATTTCGGATGTGTCTGCTTGCCTAGGGAGATTGCAATGGCTTATTTACACCAGTTTATAATATAATCACAATCCTTCTTCTTCTTCCACTTCAGAAAATTAATTGTGTTTCTCCAACTGCAGCATCTGCAAATGCTGCATTCAGCCCAGTCCACAAGCAGAACACAGAGGGTATCATGGCAGACGAGCCCTTACAGCAAACATGGAAGGAGCTCTCTGTGATGAACAGGAGAAACTTTTTTTACTTTTCATCTTCTGTTGCCTTGCAAATGTCACCAGAAAATGAAAAATTGTCATTAATGGTACAATTAATATTATGAATGTGATTGTCTGTGTATATCATATTATATATATGTAAGCATCTAATTAATTCACAGTAAGTCATAGATGACTGAATTTAACTACACTATAGCCATAGAAAGATCAGAAGTTTAACTCTGTAAAAGCTTTAAGCGGTCACTGCTACCACGTCGTGAAACCCTGAGGGCAGCTCTGGAGACAGAGCTGCGTCAGGGGATGTTACCTCTACAGGCATGGCCTGACACACTCACAGTGACTCTGTTGCCACCTACGTGGACTCAGGTCGTAACGCCTTGCTTGCTGAGTAATAAACCGTTTTAGAGCACCGAGTATCGTAAAGAGTGTGTAACGTGTGTGTGACACTGGTGTTCCTATGGAAACCTGTATGTGCACGTGTACGTAATCTGACTGCGGTGAAGTACAACGTATGTAAAGTGTTAAATGTTTATTCGCCTGTGCAATTAATTCCGATTTAAAAATTCTCATTCATTTCATGAATCTATCTGGAATTCCCAAATTTCTTTCTGGTGTTTGGTCAGAAATGGGCATAAAAACAGATGGATAACAAATGGACAGATACTTTACTATCTGAAAAGTCAAAGCACCATTACATTCTCGCATGAGAAAAGTCATGGAAGGGCCATTTCTTTGACCAACCAACATGTACATGGACCTCCTGGCTGACTCAGGTCTTCCTGGAAGTTCTGCCAACTGAGACACCACATAACCCTGAAGCTCTCTATAATCTACTTCAACCTTCTATTTATAAATCACTTACATAAAATACTCCAGTGAAACCTTATGTAAGCCATTTACACTTCTGTATGAACACTGACTGTGTTTACTCAGCAGCCAACTGTACATGTCCCTTGTGGGGGAGTCTGTTGTATTTCACAAATTCATCTTTATAGCTCTGACATTTCTACATTATGAATATAGCTGTATGTCTCCAACCTGCACAAGGACACAGAGGTAACACTGATTAAATTACTGCGCTTGAAACTTTCCTGCGTTAAGAGAGCGGAGTATAAGAACATGTAAAACTGACCCCCTTGTGAACATATCTGTGGACATTTAGTGTGTAACGGAGCCAACGGCTGATTGACCATAGGAAAGCATGAAACTTTAGAAGATGAGGAAAAAGTGACCACCCCCCCCCCCTTCCCTGAGAACATACAGGCAGGTTTGGATTACCCCCCCTCCCCTCTCCATGACAACATACAGGCAGGTTTGGGTTACCCCCCCCCCGTGACAACATACAGGCAGGTTTGGATTACTCCCCCCCCCCATGAGAACATACAGCCAGGTTTGGGTTACCCCCTCCCCCTCCATGAGAACATACAGGCAGAAAATTGGTTCAGCTGCTCTCCTGTCTCTTCTTACCTCTTGTATAGGAGGATGGCGATGACGATGCAGATGATGAAGACAACCGCGAGGACGGGGCCCACCACCCAGAGCAGCCCCTCCTCCTCATCAATAATAGGCATGGGGTCGATGTCCGCCGACACCACGGGGTCTGAATAAGGGCTGGTGGCGTACATGGTCTGGCAAGGCAGGCACACGGGACAGCATAAGGCACGGAGTCCGCCCAGGGTCACGTGACAAACGCCAGGAGCGAGGACGACTCACGCTGTCCGAGATGTCGAGGATGGCCAGCACAAACAGAATGTACTCCTGACCGCTTTGGAGCTGCTTATTTTCAAAATCTCCATACATCTTCATGTCACCCAACATGAACTCTGTGGGCAGCTGTTTGAAGTAGGCCGCGATGTAAGCCTTGGACTCCGCCTCTCTCCTGAATCGAAGCCCTCTGCTTGTCCTGTTAATCTCTTTGAGCAGCTGAGTGAAAAGACACAAAGCCAGAAGTCAATACGCACAAGCAGGGAAGGCCGGTTGACACGCAGCGCCTCTGCGCCGTGAAAAAGCTAACTACACATGCAAAGGTCGTTTACTCCATCCTCTTTAAAAATGCATGACAACTTTTATGCCCTCGAGCAGCAGAACCAGAAATAGCCTTTCACATATTTGCTCTAAGACATATTTCTGTACATACAAACGTGTACGCATGCTCCACATCCACGTGCTGTTTCCACTCTGAGAGGCGGCTGGTGTAAGTCGCTCTGGGTTGCTGCCCTCTGTCCAGTTAGCATTGATCTCATTCTTAAACTCCATCAGAAACACAAGCTCTTGATTGGCTGACTGGACTCTGCTTCCTTGCCACTGACTGGACGTTAGTTAACTCCCACAGACTTCTAATATGTACTGAGCAGTTTAATTAAATGGCACACAGTTGTGACGTAAACATTAGTTGTAGGGCAAAGTAACGCTACACCTACCACTGGGTACACTTCTTAGTGTACTACCAGCTCAGACTGCAAAAGCACTTGCATTAAATGCCACCATTGTTTTGTGACTGTACAGCATTCACATCATGTACATAAACAGCTGTACAAGTAGATCTTCTAGGTAAAGTGCAAATGGGTACACATGCTTGAGATGACAGCAGGGTTGGTGATTCAGAAAAAGCCAGCTGCAAACACTTAACCAAACTTGCTTTATACACAACGCACATGATCAGTATTACTGAAGGCACATCAGTTAGCTGGTGGAAGCTGGAAGACGTGTCTTCAGCAACCTTTACATCCCACTCTGACAGCAGACTTTCCCTCATCCGGGAAGATCAAAATATGTAAAGTACTATTTCTGTTCACTCAGGAGGTATAAGCCCCAGTAATAAAGCGAAAAACAGCAATAAACAAACAAGGTTCTGATCCAAACTTGAATACGGTCTGTGTGACTGATGTTTTATTACAAAGGCCCACGGACACAACGTTATGTAGAATAAAGAAGACAGACATTCATAATTCAGCTGACATCTAAAAAACTATTACATGGATAAATGCTTCACAGCCTCTTTGATTAAAACGGTCTTCTGTGTTTACACAGAAGATCAGTGAGCCTCCAAGCCTACTGTCCACAGGAACGACTGTGGAAGATGGTGTGCAGCATCAAAAGCCCTACACATCTTCACATCTTCACACCATGGAAACAGGGGGGCGGCATGTGTTCACACTGCTGGGCAGAGCTGACATGTACAGAGCCAGATCCATGGCTACACTGGGGGACGCTGCGGTAATTGCTGCCGTTAGCAGGCTGCCACGTCTCCTGCCTCGCAGACAATTGGATGTTCTACTCATTTCCATGTGAACAGAGGGCTTGTGATCCATTTGAGAGCCCCTAACGGGTCAGTCTGAGCTGGTGCCTACAGGCCAAACCTATTTTCTTGGTGACGCCGAGAATGACATGACAGGCAGACCACCCACGTACCTCATCCAGATTCATCTCGTCTGGGTTGTCCCAGGGCTTGACAAACTTGCCGTTACGATGCTTTTTCAGAGGTACCACCACGATGTAGTAACCCCTGTTTGTCACAGGGATGGTGACAGGAAAAGACGGTGTGAGGTCTGACAACATCAACTTCACAGCAGCAGTGGGAGACCAAGGCCGGAGCATCCAGTAAACATTTTACATTAAGCACCTCTTACAACAATACATAGTAATATGTTTCCACCAAGACGCCGAGCACATGCATCAGCCGTATTGATCATTTAATGTGACGATTCTTCAAAAGATACATTAAAATGAGTATTTCAACAGAGGAAGTTTTTTTTCCAGATGTTTGGGCTTAACTGAAGGATGATCAGAGGACCCAAGCAGACTGCCATGTCCTCTGCATGGTCCTCTGGGCTAATTAAGGAGGTCTGCGTGAGATGAAATTAAAGGATTCCTACATACTGGAAGCTGAAGATAATAAAGGCGGTTGTGTTTGACTGCTTCGTGGAGTGCTGCACAATCGATACGATACTCTAATGGGACAGTAATTAGCCCATCCCTAGCTGGAGTCGTGGCGTGTTTCTCCAAGGCAGCTGGAAAGATCAAAACGAGGGAGATGTTGTGAAGCATTAAGGTGTACAGTGAAACAGGCTTTGCTCCCCCTGGCCTGTGGCTGACTTACTGCACAGCACCTGCTGTTCCTGCTTTCCAGCTCTGAACATCACAAAGGACCACTGATAAAGAAATAATTCATACAGAAGCAACAAAGTCTGAAGTAAATATATTTGATGTATCTGCTAGGTGGAGCAGCGGTGACGTGTAGCACAGAATCGCAGCTCACCTCACTTTCTGGGTGGTCTGCACCGATGGCAGCTCCACAGTCACCATGCCGTCTGAGTTGGTCTTGCTGATGAGAAAGGGTTTGGTGCGCAGGACGTCTGGTGCTGTCACGGCCGACACGCGATGCTGGAGACCACCGGCGCTGTTCCCGCGGTTTGTCAGCAGGAAGGAGTACTGCGTCTCGGGCTGCAGGTTGGTGATGAGCTTCTGGGTCTGCCTGCCGTCCACTTCGACACTCTGGCCATTGTCATAGAGGATCTAGGCAAACAGCACACTCGTGTCACTGGGTCTGCTGTCATGCACGACGCCTGACACGGGCCGTCTGCGCTAAGGAAACGTGGGTAACCGTTTTTTATTTTTTTTTTTGCTTTTTTCTGAAAACCACTGTAAGGCACAATGTACAAAACACCACTTAGAACTTACACATTTCTGGTCAGAAGCTCACCAACCCCAACAACACTTAGGGTACTTTAGGTAATTAACACGATTTTAAATTTTATTCTCTGCTCTCCTAAAGTCTTGTATAAAACTTCAACCTATATATGGTGGGCTTTTTGTGACTTTGTGCTTTAGAAATGAAATGTTAGAGAATCCCAGCAAACACAAAACATTCAAATAACGTTAGCGGAACGTTCCTAACGTTCCCTAAACATTTAGCTAACGTTATTTGAACGTTTTGTGTTTGCTGGTATTATATTAGTTGATATAAAATGTTTATTCTACAGTATACTGAACGGTTTCACTGTATTACACGTGATTTGTTAACACCACTATTAATGGATGCTGCATTACATGTCAACTCCAATCCTATTTCCAAATGTTGCATTTAATACAGTCCATGTTGGAATAACCCCCTATTTAAAATGAATCAGGAAATACTAATGTTGTATTCTACGTTATGCCCAAAACTAGTGCTTTCCAAGACTGCAAAGAGAGCAAAAAGATGCCTATAAAATAAGAGTGTGGTGGTGTAATTAGCGTGCAGACCAGAGGCGCGTACCGTGAAGGGCTGTGCTGCATTATAGTTCTCCGGGATCTCCCACGTTAGCAGCACCGACGTCTTCATCGCAGCTTTCACATGAAAATTTTTTGCAAACACTGCTAAAAAAGAAGGTGACGCAGATGACTTAGACATGCTACAGAGCTCTCCACAGACCCTGACGCTTGTGTAAGCCTTACCTGCTCTTTAAATACGCTCAGGCCTTTAACTTACCTGCACACACACGCTGAGCCTGCCTACTCACCTCCCATTCACTCCGGTGACCAGAAAGGGTGTGAAAAGGTACTTTAAATACTGTACCTTCTGACTTTGATGGGTGTGACTGTAGCTATGTGCACACAGAGCTGAAATCCCCGCCTCCGACCACATGTGATTGGCTGAAGCTATAAGGGGGAGGGGCTCCTACCTTGATTGATGGGCTGGGTTCTGAACTGGACACTCGGGCTATAGGGGCCAGGGCCCTTGCTGGTGAACGCGCACATTTTGATATCGTATGTGGTGTCGGGTCTGAGCCCGTCCAGCGTGATGGAGGACTCTGGGGCGGTGATGAAGAGTTCTGCTGGGCTTCGTGGACTGTTTATATCCCTGTACTGCAGTGCGTACTTGACGATGTTCCCGTTGCGCTCACTGAGTTCCACTGGACCCCAGCTGACCTGGATGGTGGTTGAGGTCGCGCTTTCGGCCCGAATGCCCTTGGGATAACCGCCAGGCAGGTCCTCTGCGGTAGAAATCTCCTTCACCGTCTCCTCGCCAAAGCCCACCTTGTTCCGGGCTGACAGGCGGAAGACATAGGAGGCTCCTTTGTGAATCTCTCTGGTGGTGTAGTGGTTCTCCCTCTCAGGGAACTCAATGACAGTGAGGGGCTCCACGTCCTTGCGTCCAAAGCGCAGGCGGTAACCCTGCAGAGCTCCGTAGGTCAGCGAAGGGGGGTGCCACTGAAGAAGGGCAGTGCCCATGTTGGTGGGGCTTACCATGAGCTTTGGTTTCTCCGGCACTGCAAGGAGAGAGAGAGAAAGCGTCTCAGGGAACAACCTTCGACAAGCGCTCGTTATGTAAATGACGCACACTGAGCATTCAAATTAATTAGCTCTTAAACTTTATGCATCATATTAATCTTAAGCACAAGGATTGGCCAGCTGCTCCTGCTTATTTAGAGAACGTGGTGACTGACTAACGGGTTTCAGTAGCTACAGGTGGCCACCCAGAACAGGATCACTGAATAATTATAATCACACATACTGGATGTTGAAAAAAAGGAACGTGTGTCACAAAGCTCAGGTGTTAAAAAATCAAGCAAAAAGAACAAAAAAAAACAAAAAAAAAACAGGAAAGATTTATTTAGCTCTGGCTAAGTGATCGCAGGATTACGCTGGTTAGCCCTGTTCTTCCTGAGCCTCTCAGGACCACATCAATATTAGCAGAAGAAAAAATCCGATATTGGTTAATAATAATTTGCAATCTCTTCAGCTAATACCAGATTTTCTTACTGCTAATATTAATATGGCCCTGAGAGGGCGGTTTCCAGCTCCCTGGCAGCACTGTACATGTGGCCTGTCTCATTGCCATGATGCTGACTTACTTCCTGATAGATAAAACAGAATACTGAGTTCAGTTACAGTAAGACATAGGTACTTAATGCAATTTGTGTGTGATGAAAAGTGGTGGATTGTGGGTAATTAACACACCAGCACCGGTTGTAGCCACTAGCTTTGGCTTGCTGCGTGCCCCATCCCCTTTAGTTGTGTAGGCTGCCACGGCAACTGAATATGTCATCTCAGCCTGGAGATCTGTAAGGATCATCTCCTAAAGGTAAAGAACAGTGAAACATGTAAAGAATCGCTCATACCAGCAACACGTCCCACTGTAAAGAGTGACGAGAAAATCTTCACACCTTATAGATAGCAGTACATCTAATGATCTACTGAAGTAAAGCCATGCTAATGAATGTTCAGGATTTCACTATCCACATCTGTGCATCTTCCAGGAAAAAACTACAGTTAGCCGCTGAAGTCTGCCACGGACAAGGTTAAATGAGCACAGTAGGAGTGAATTACGGTGGGCTGTGAAGGTGAGAGGGCTTGTGTTAGCCAAGGCAGGGCCCTGAGAAGCTTCACAGCTTCTCCTCACACAAGGCAAGGTCAAAGTGAGGCAGCACACAGTGAACCGTAAACCTCTCCAAGCTCACACGGCAGCCTTTCCCTTCATTTGTTCAACAATGTCTTTCATCAGTGTAATATCACAACTGTAGAGAAATTACCGCTCAAAGGGCTTTACTCCTGTTCCACATATTTACAAACTAATAAAAGCTTTCAACCCCCTGCAATGTTTTACTTATTGTCTAACCTTGGATTTGTCATTTTGTTCGGGTAAATTTCACTTCAGTATTTCCGCATTAGAAAGTCACGGTGGTACGTGACAGAAAGTACAAGGCAGAGGGGATGTGAGCACCTCTCAGAGGAGAGGGTTAAGAGCAATGCTGAGGGGCACATTATGTGTAGAAAAAAGATCAGGGCTCTGCACACACGTGTATTTACTTACGTGCTCAGCCAAGTCGTCGTATTCCCACTTCAGAACAACATAGGAAGGAAAGACAGAGAGCTATATCAGCACGGAAAAAGCACCGAGATAATCTCTACAACATAACGATCAATTACGGCTCCAGCTGTGAAACAGTACAAACATAAAACACATATCCAGTGAAAAAACACAGCAAAAATGCACAGTGGCATATTTTATTGTGGATATTCCTAAAACCTGGACAAAACTAGCTATAATTTCAACAGATCTAAATGTTAATAAGTGTCAACTTTGGAAGTGCATTTTAATCAGGTTGCAGATCGTTTCCATGTGTGGTGAGGCGGATTACCTGAGCGTCATCGATGAGCATGTCTTTGATGACAGGCTGTCCAACAGGATCCCCGTTTAACACCTTGACGTAATGCACCTGGTAGCCCCGTATGTACCCATGTTGTCTGCTAGGCAGCGGTGAGTGCCAAGTCACCTTAATGGACGAGGAGTTGAGGGCCTCCACCTCGACTTTGCGAGGGGGACCACTGGGCACTGGAAGGACACCATGGAATAAAAAGGGTCAAAAGGTCAAGGTTACAGAGACTGCCCCCTCCTGGCTGACTCCAAGGAGTGCAGGGAGGAAAAAAAATGACAAAAGGGCAGTAAGTACTGAATGAGTACTAAGTACCAAATGAGTACTGAATAAAGTACTGAATAACATCAATATTTCAATAATGTCAAGGAAAAAAAACCCCATAAAAACATCTGACCTAACAATCTGAAAGACATAAAAAATGGAACTAGTGGATTCAAAATATGGAATAAAAATGTAATAGAAAAAAAAAGCCAAAGTAGATGCTTCTGTGACTGAAGCATCCAGAAAGAATTTGGCCATGATTTGTTTGAAAAGTTAAAATAAAAAAAAAATTGACAAAAATGTTAACTGTGGCCCAAAAAAAGTTATTTCATACACAGTTCATCCCACTGTCCAACAACTTGGCTTTAGTCAGGTTCACAAAAATAAAACTGACAGTTTATAATTCAGAGGGTTTGTTTATATAAAAACTCATTTCAATTTTAATTGACAGTTGGGAGAGACAGTCAGGAAGAGGCCAGTAAGGAAAAAGCTGTAGAGAGTTTACAAAAGTAACTTGTTAGGAGTCAGATAGAGGGGAAAAAGAAAAACCCGTGCTGCAGAATATTAAAAAGCGAGTAAAAATCTGTCAAAGATGAACAGCAAAAACACAAGAAGCAGTTGTTCAGATTAGTAATCTGGGCCCAAAAGATGACCTCAAGTCAAGGAGCAGCAGTCCTGGTTAGTAATCTGGGCCCAAAAGGTACAAAGACGCAGACGTGAGGAAGAAGTTAAGCGTGAAAATGCAGGCAGTGGATTTGTCTTGCAGACAGACGCAGTAGAGGAGCTCTCACAAGGCCTGACGACTACAGCGCAGTGCCGCTGGCGGAACATACCATCCTCATCGGTGCGGATGAGCAGCGGAAAGCTCGCAGGGCCTGCTCCAGCGTCTGTGTGGGCCCTCACACTCACACGGTACTCTGTCCACTTTTCCAAGTTCTCCAAGAGGCACTGAGAACTTTCGGGTGGCAGGTCCGAGATTTGTCGGGGGGTAGCGTCCTCTCCTTCTTCAGCCGTGTACTGGATGGAGTACTCGGATATGATTCCATTCTGTAACTCCATTGGGGGGGGCAGCCAACTTACCAGAATGCTGGTGGAACTGGGACTGGAGGCTTTGACATCCTGGGGAGGTGCTGAGGGCTCTGAATTCACGGGGGTGTAAGGGGTGGGGTTTTCATTCAAGTAATTTGATCGGTTGTTTGTTTGGTTGTTTTTGTTTAAGAGGGGAGTTCAGAGGCAGGTTGAAGTAACACAGGGTTGGGTCGATGACAAAAACAAAAAAGGGAAGACACAAACACAAAATGAAAATGAAATATAACAATAAACATGCTTTGAAACAAATGGAACATGAAGTTATCAAGCACGTCAACGTGAAAATAAAAGGTGAGGGAAATGCAGCTTGTCGATGAAACGAAAAGTAATGAGGAAACACACTGGACACGAGCTGGTGTGATGAGCAAACAACACGCACACACACACACACACACACACACACACACACACACACACAACCTACCTTTGGTGTTCACACACACAACCTACCTTTGGTGTTCACACACACAGCCCTTCACTACCACATTACACTGCCTTTCAGTTATAACTGTTAGTTAGTCCTCAAAGTAGAACTGGTGCTAAAAACTTATTTCAGACTCTTCATTGGTCATTTCACTTAATTCAAACAGTGAACTTGAAAAGTGAAAACATAATATTCCTCAAAACAAATTTTACAAGCAATTACCATCAATCCAAAAAGTAAAGGTTGATGTGTCAAGTTTGTCCAAGTGGAAAACATTGTACAGCTCACCAACCTTTCCGAAGCCTGTTGGTTTGAGGTAAAAGCCTGAACACATCGTACAAGAATAAGCATTTAAAGACAACAAGTCGCTCCCATGTATTTCACGTGTGCATCTGCACACTCACACACGTCGGTGCAGGTGTTCATGTGACTGACCTTGGCACCGTACCCTGGGAGCTCCTGTCTCTGGGCTGTACCGTGACAGTCTCACAACACAGCCCACAGCACTCACATCACCTGCATTATCACAAGTCTCTGTGCATCTGTGACCCACCTCAGGCTGTCTGCCTGGCATCACACACATCAGAACAGACAGCCTCTAATGGAATATAAGTGAGGTCAGCATCTAGATCAGTTCTCCACAATGTTACAGGTTCGGAAAGATACTCATGTTTTTCTGGATGAACAAAGACTTGTTTCTGCTCTATGTATTTTTAGAACTGAAGGCAGGAGTCCCATGAGATGCTGTGCATGTTGTCTAATATCGTTATAAAGCTCAATCATGGCATTCGGACTCTCAAAACACGTCAATGGACAAGTTTCTCCATGTTGTGCCAACGTATTTATCTGCTCAAACTGAAGGGATTGAATCACTTTAGAAAGTAAATGAATAATTCAAGAATTTTTTTTCAACAGCATATTGGGTACCATTATGAAATCGCAAACTTCAAAGGTGCAGTGTGAGAACGTTCTTGTAAACCACCTAACCTTGTCCGTTGACTTCAAAGACAGACCCATGAATGCCCTCTACACAAAATCCTTTCAAAAAATAAGAACGTGCACTGAGGTCAACTTGGTTCATAACTCTGTTGTGCAAAATTGATTATAAAAAAAATATTGATCCCAACAATTTAAAACTTTCATTTTCAAAGCAGAAAACCAGCTTTAAACATGAAACTCAACAAACAGGCAGTGTCTTTTTTCAGAATATGTCAGGAAACATGGTAAACTGTGGTCAAGGAAAACATGGACCTAAGAATCTGTGAGTTTATCTACTTGCAAGCATGTGTGTGTGTGTGTGTGTGTGTGACTGTGGCAAGTGTGTGTGAGTGTGAAGATGCTGTATGCGGGGCTACACAGGAAAAGCGTAGAGAGCGGTGCGTAGAGAAGAAGAAGCACCTACGTGTTTGGGGAGTCTCAGCAGTGATCTCGTTGGTGTAGGCACCAATACCAAGCTTACTGCGCGCAGCCAGCATGAAGGTGTACGACGAGAAAGGCTTCAGCTCCTTCAGCAGGTACGAGGAGGTGGGCTCAAAGCTGATGCGTTTCTGTCAGGAGAAGACCTGCTCAGTTCTCTCACACACTGGTCATCTCTCACCCAGCGACAGGTTCAAAGCAAATATGCAAACAATATGCAAGACTAAAGAGAAATAAATCAGCACGCTTACCTCCTCCTTCTCTTCTCCTTTTCTGTAGAGAAGTTCATAGCTGATGATTTGATTGTCTTGGCCATTCTGTGTAGGCGGTACCCACGACAACAGTATACTCGTTTCAGATTTGGCTTCTGCCTTAAAGTCAGTGGGCTGGGATGGAACTGGGGGTCGACATTTCAAGAAATCACAATTTAAACAAAACAGCACAAAAATCTGCAACATCACACCTGTATTTGTAAATAAACACATTTTAGTAACACCCATGACTACATGGGATAAATGTAATAAAACCTTAAACTCAGAAACAGCATACAGGTACAGACTGACCCCCTGTCTTGGCCACAATCTGCAGGTCTGGAGACAGAGGCCCATCTCCGACGGCGGTAAAGGCCAGGACCCTGATGTAGTAGGTCTTGTTGGGTGTGAGCCCCTGGATGGTGAGGAAGTGGACCCCGCGCACCATCTGTTTCTCCCACAGGCTCACGGGCAGGCTGGGCTCGGTGGTGTAGTACACCCGGTACCCCACGATGAAGCCGTTGGCCTCCTCCGGCTCGTCCCAGTGGATGATGGCCGTAGTGCTGCTGAGCATCCGGCCGCGGACCTGGCGCGGCGCCGTGCTAGGGGCCTGCTCGGCCGTGCGTGCCTCAATGGCCTCGCTGGGAGGACCCCGGCCGATGTTGTTCACGGCCACCACGCGGAACTCATAGTCTGAGTAGGGGCTGAGGCCGCCCACGCTGTAGCGAGTCGTAGCCACGCCATCTATTTCCTTGTACGTGTCGTCAGACATCTTGGAGCGGTGTTGGATCATGTAGTAGGACACCGGTTCTGGGTTTCCCGAGTCCCACGTAAGGGTCACGCTGGTTGCTGTGCGTTCAGTCACCACAGGCGTCCCGGGTGGCTTCGGCAAGGCTGTAGAGAGAGAGGGATGATGAGATGTTCCGTGTCTTATATTGCTCACCTCCAACAGAGAGCTTGCACAGTAACATGAGAAGAACGCTGAGATGTTTACTGGTCGCTAGTTTTTGTTTTCATTGTTCTATGGTGCATATGGATGTAAAGTCCTTTCACGACAAATACTCACACACATGCGCGCGCATGCACACGCACACACACACACGGTGGAGGAAACCATTGTTCCAATGCTATGCACATGTTAAGACAGACACATGCCAGTCACATTCACATGACATTACATACACATGCACGGACTTGTATGTTCACTGCATTTTTGTGCTGTAACAGACAGCTGCAGGAGGATCGCGAGGGCACCTTTCACTGTGATCTGCGCCACAGCCTCTATAACCCCCAGAGTAGACATGGCCACGCAGGTGTAGTTGGCAGACTGGCGTACGTCAGTGAGTTCCAGCACGTTTCGCCCAATGGGCATGTCATCCTCTGGGGTGAGGTCCTCTGAGCCCAGCATCCACTTGACGTAGGGCATGGGGGAACCGACGGCCACACAGGTGATGTTCACGCTCCCTCCTGGCATAATCTCGCTGTCCGTCGGAGGGATGGAGAAACGCGGGGGCACTCGACGCACTGGAAAACAGCACAGAGTGAGGTAACGCGGTGCAGTGGGTGGGTCAGGGCCAGGTCTTCTCTACCAATGGAAAGAAGATTCACAAATGGACAATTTTACATTTGGTTTTAATTGAAGAGACTGATTCTGGGTAGATTTACGTGAGTCTTTACAAAGGTGGACCTGTGTCCTAAAACAGGGTGCTACGTACAGACTAACGATGCACAGACACCATGCACAAGTATACCAAAAATACAGAGAGAGGAGCACAGAAGGAGCTACAGGAGGGTGGACAGCATGCCTGAGTTGAGTACGATGCCAACTGTGATGCTGCGAGGAAACGTGTCATTCACATCATCACATCAGACACACAGCAGGTCCCGCCGCTGTCACTCACAATCCGAACTCAAGCAAAACGTGGATGCAGCCTTCAGAACACGTCTTACACTCACATTCCCGAAAGAAAAGGGAACTTAACCAACGCAAAGGGACGACACGAGTGAACGAGTGCAAAAAGTCTAAACACAAGGAAAGAGGACAAGGCCAGACTAGAACCCGGGGCAGGGGACGCTCTCATGCACCCACACAAATGGCTGACTTTGGGGGCAACCGTGCTCAGCACCGGAGGAAAGAGGGACACATGACGGGGGGTGGGGGGCAAGGCTGGAGCCATGGAGAAGTACGCTCTCCATCAAAACACAGACACGAGGAGAGGAGTGCAACACAGCACGAAGTAGGCGGGGAAGGGAGACAGACGTGGAGGGGAGTGTGAAGCAAAAAACATACACGCACGCGCACACACACACACACACACACACACACACAACAGGACGTACGAAGGGTGCGACTGGCCAGGAGAAACCTACACACACGTGCACACGCACACACAAACACACACACACACACACACACACACACACACACAGCACTCGGGGAAAAGCGTGTGCAGGTACCAGGAGCAGAGAGATGCTGGGCTTTGGGAACAGCTGAAGGAGGTCAGTGTTAGTGCTCCTGGTGCTCAGACACACACCTCAGCTGAGAAGTGCTCACACACTCAGGAGGACCACGACAGCTGCTTCGCTGTTTCATCATCTGCTTATTTAAAATAATAAGGCATAAAGCACTAAAAGTTTAATATGTAAAAACACACGGCAGAGGTCGTGTGTGTTATATAAAGACCTCTCTCTCTTTATACATGTAAAAACACACGGCAGAGGTCGTGCGTGTTATATAAAGACCTCTCTCTCTTTATACATGTAAAAACACACGGCAGAGGTCGTGTGTGTTATATAAAGACCTCTCTCTCTTTATACATGTAAAAACACACGGCAGAGGTCGTGCGTGTTATATAAAGACCTCTCTCTCTTTATACATGTAAAAACACACGGCAGAGGTCGTGCGTGTTATATAAAGACCTCTCTCTCTTTATACATGTAAAAACACACGGCAGAGGTCGTG
>JABJVR010000013.1:3828138-3849828 GCA_025773905.1 Chitala chitala
ATGCCTGTCTGAACAGAACTACGCCTGCCTGAACTTAACTATGCCTGTCTGAACAGAACTACGCCTGCCTGAACTGAACTATGCCTATCTGAACAGAACAATATGATTCCTTTGTCTGCAGTGGAGCAACCACACATTTACACAAATGTGGGCCAAGTGTCCTGATCTCACTTAACATCAAAAGAATTCATAACACAAAGTGATAAAATTACACTGTGTACATTCACCAAATGAGGTGCAGTGACTACCAGTATAGACCTTATATGTAGAACATAATAAATTTTCAGAAATAAACACCTCTGGAGTTACACTGCTTTCAGTTGATTATGATAAGCTGCAAATCTATTATGAATCTATTCTACTAACCTTCAAGTGTGTGAAAAGTTTTAAAATGTCAGATATACATGATGTATAAGGATACAAAAGAATCAGGCATCGGTTGTGCACTCCTTTTGGTTATGGATTAAATACTACATTATATTAGTTTAAATTTTAATTGTCTGACAATTCACTAGAGATACTAATTCACACTTCAGGTACAATAATGCGTATACAGACACACACTCATGCGATGCACAGCACAAAACCAGCACAATCAAGCCGAGAGAAGCTGGCCAATCAACAGCAGAACAGAGATCAGCTGCATCACATTTTGAACCAAAACACACGAAGAATGATGTAACAGCTATAGCACAAAGAACCGCTGTGCAGTCAGATTGCAGTGTGGACACATCATCAGAAACAGGTAACTTTGGGAGAGCGACACTGAACTCTGGGACTCGTAGTCTGTGAGCACTATGTTAGTTTAAGTGTTGATATTCCACATTTATCAGATACAGCATCAGTTGAGCCTTACAGAAAGGCCAAACTATCGGTGATTTCGAGGTTAATTTAAAGGGAGAGGCGACAGGAGCATTACTGCTCGGTGATCTGAGTCAAAAGTCCTCAGGCATTGACAAGCACTTTAAAAAGCAATTCAGGAGGATGAGTGTGTGACCTGTGATGCTCTTACCCGTCACCAAAGGGTCGCAAGTTCAAACTGTGGTACATTTAGAAGCTAATTTACAGAACGCTTTCAAATTAATACTTTCAAACTTATTATTTTAAATAGAAAATCACTGTGAGGCTGAATGCATGGCATTTAATAAATGGCAAATGCCATTTTGCATTGAGATAGGAAGCAAAGAAGCCAATCTGTTACAAATAGTTTCATTCCTTCTTAATCAAGCTCTCTGTAAGAAGAAAATGTGACTATAATGAAAGCCTCAGTTATATCGCCTGTGTGTGCATGCATGTGTGTGTGTGTGTGTATGTGTATATATACACATGCAATGTACATATACTCAAAGTCAACATTATTCTTGTATATTATTTTTGTCCATTTATTTCAGATGTAATAAGACCTGAGGTTTCTATTAATTATTAACAAATCAAACACGAAAAGACATACGCCTTAAGGGCAAAAGGCTGGCTTTCGGTGTTATCAGGTTACCATGGTAATTGATCATCAGCACCTCACCCACAGATACATCAGTAAATGAAGGTCATCTGAGCCCCCTTCACACTGATCAGCCTGATAGTAACATGCAATGCCCATTGGGTGAATTTGATGTTGAAGAACAATGGTCTAACAGTGAAAGGCTACAAGCCTGATGTGAGTGATCTGTTTGTACACACCTCAAAATGTTATAATTTTTCACCGTTGATTGGCTGTTCTTTCATACCACTTGAATTTGCCTTTCTAAGGGGCTGTTTTGTACGGGCTTTTGAAAATAAAATTTCTTGATTTTGGGAAGCCTGCTGTTTTGCTTTACAGTAAAAAAGAGTATGTTGAAGTAGATAACAAAGAGAAAGCACTAGATCTTAAGTGCGAACAGTCTTTCCCAAACACACACAACCTCCCGCACAGACAGAGTTAGGTTGGTCAAGCACCAAAGGTACATAAAATGCACCTGACTAAATAATATAAAGCAAATCAAAGTGAACAACAGTTAACCATCATGAATAGTGAAAAAAACAACACGACAATGACAAAACAGACAATGTGCATCCATAAAGGCTGCTCTCACTCGAGACACACGTGCTTTGAAAATAAGAACACACCAACCTTCTCGCAGCTCTGTAGAAATAGGGATTCGATGTACAGCATAGCAGAAAGAAAGAAAGAAAGAGAAAAAAGGGCAAACAGACAGGGTAAAAAAGGCCACTTTCAAAGCACTCTGAGGTCAACTAAAGAGCAAGCACTGCTACTTCAAGTCACACAAATAAACACTACTGTGCAAGCAGTACGGCAAGAAACTCTGCAAAGCAGATCCAATGAGGATGCATTGGGAAATACCCTCCTTACAAATGTAAGGGCAGACGTTAGTGAGTAACGCACCAGCGGTCAGGTCACTGTATTTGGGAGAAGCGAGAGCAGTAATAATGTGTACTGTAACAAAGATGCATCAGTGTGAGGAGAACACAATGGCTAAGGCATACATACTAACCATAAACCCCTTTAACCCTCCACAACCAAACCCTAGGTACTTACAATTGCATGTTTTCACTGTTTTTGTTTTCTAAATAAAACCAGAAAGGTTAGAGGTTTTTTTTTCCTTGTACCTCGAACATAGAGATTGGCAGGGGCCGAGTAGCGGGTGCCGTCGCTGTTCGTGGCGACGCATTCGTACTTTCCCTGATCGGACTCTTCACTCTGCTCAATCTGAAGGGCACCTGTGCAGGAAGAGCAGGCGTCAGGGAAGGGTGCAGATAGAAGGTGGGCTGCGTGACGGACACCTGCGTTTGAGCTGCGTCAGGCTGGGACCTTCCTTCTACTGCACACTGCACTACTGCTTCTCTCTCTCTCTCTCTCTCTCTCTCTCTCTCTCTCTCTCTGACTTGGCAGTTAGGCAAAAACACAGTTCTCTTCTTAAACATAGTGCGACTAAAGTAGCATAATTTAACATGTACATTAAACAAGTTATATCTCATGCTTCTAATTTACGTAATGGGGAAAATATTTGTGCATGTTGCTAAATATGTTTAGACATTTTTATCCTCTTGAAAAGCATTACTTTTTGAGGATTGGATACTACAACTGGGCAGCTCTGTTTCACAAACTGACTGACTATAATCTGAAAAAACTGAACAAATATTCTTTCTTTTGGACAGATTTTATAGCTGTGATAATCTCCTTAACTATAATGTTTTCTTATACTTGACACATTATCTTTCTTTTAATTTCCTGTTGCAGTAAATGTTCATCTCTGAAATTAATACACACGTCATGAAACAAATATTCAAATATTATAAAATCTAACTTAATGCAGGATTTTAAAGCTTACAAATTATAAAGAGAGTTTACCTTACAAGACAACTTTAGCTCAACATTCATGACACAAATTTTCTAGAACACAATGAGTAAAACAAGCCAGAGGTTTGGGATACAGGAAAGAGTACAAGCCCAGTCATATACAACAATTCACTGAATCAGTCACCATGGAAATGGGTGAAACCGCCTCAAAATAAGAATGGCTTGAGTTCAACAAAAGAGGCTTATAGTTAACAAAAGAGGCGTACTCAGAAGAAACAGTTGAAAACAAACTGAGGTTGCAGGCTTCAAGCATATTTCATAAGACCTGTTCTAAAGCGAAGGGTTAACAACTTCATCTGAAAGACTGCAAAAAAAAACTGTAGCAGGTAAAATAACAATAATAATAAATTAACAAACAAAATGGAAAAAGCTGTTTTGATATCAGAAAAAAGCACTGTAGTCAGTTTAATCAAAATGTCAGTGTCAGTTATAAAATACCGTACATGCAAATCATTTCAGAGACCAAGAAATGTCAGCCTGTCAGTGCATGTTACGACCATTTTTCAAACCCCTTGCTGAAAAATAAAATGCAATCGTATTAGAAGACAAAATAAAATATAAAATAACGGCCCGAGCCAAATGGGCAGCCAGAGACGTGGCTGGTAAGGGCTGCGTGTTTGTCATCCACCAGCGGGACCAGCAGTACAGTCTCACTAATCCGAGACAAAAAAGAAGTAGAAGAAGAAAAAAAAAACATTTAAAACACCAACCTCGCTCTGGCTCGAGTCACACAGACCAAAGCAGAGAAAAAAGCAAACACGGATCCGGCAGGTCCCTACCGAAGACCTTTCAGTTAGCTTTTCACAAACCCTGAAGAATTAAAAAGTCAAAAAGTAAACTTCTTCAAATCCAGGAAAAACGACAACAAAAAAATAGAATACAGGTGACAGCAAAAAAAAGCACCGTAGAAACTTTATCAAAAAAGTAGTTGTTGGGGGCTTTTTTTTTGTTTGAAAGTAGAAGAAAGTAAACAGAGAAAAGAGAAAAAGTTTGATACAATAGATTTAAAAATGGAAAAAAAAAAAACAAAATAAAACACAAGAAGCAGAGGACAGGCAATGTTGTGTCCAGCATGACTGTGCGAATCCACACCATCTGGGTTTTTAGTGCTGAACAAGAACAGCTAAGGAAAAAAAAAATGTTTGGTTGTTTTTGTCAGGAAAAAAAGAGGAAGATATGAGATTGGACCATGGCCAATTGAAGAGAAAAAAAAACAAAACATATGATTTGTCATTTCACAGGAAGCGTAAGCAAAATATATATATTTAAAAAGTACCTTTGTAAAGAAATGAGAAGGAAATAAAACGTAGCGCAAAACAATGGAGGATCGTCTGGATTAAATGAATGGAATTTAGGGACAAAAAAAAAATGAGGAAGCGATGTGTTTGTTTCAGCTATAGGACAAAGATGGGGGGTAGATGGGAAGACACCAAGAATGAATCATTTCATTCTGTGAACATTAGTTCAGCACTCTTACCTCTTATTGGTGTACCACCTGGGTGGATAATATGAATGCAAATAAGATTAGAAAGAAGAAACGTTAGTACGAGAAGAAAGAGGCTGGAGCTTTGGAAGAAGAATCAAATTAGATTTAACAGAATAAGTCAATAAGGCTACAAAGGAGGAAGAGAGAAACAGAGAGGATAGAGAGAAATAGAGAGTCTTTGATTCACTCTATCGGCACAACAAGGTTATCATAGATAGTAATAAGAGGTCAAAGAGCCAGCTGTGCACTCTTGTTCCACAAGGGAGGCCATTTTGGAAGAGGTGTGGCTTTAAAGAGATCATTGACTTGGGTTAAACTTAAACAGCCTGGATGTAAAAGGGCAGCAGTGACTTCCTGGAAGCCGTCAACCCAAGCCCTTAACCCTAAATCCCTACAAAGGGTGTCTATGGACACTGGCAGAGAAATGCTCATTGAGGGAGGGGGGGAGTGAGAAAGTGAGTAAGTGAGAAAGGGTTGTACCACACAAGTGGAAGCTGACAGGATGGTGCTCTTGTGCACGTGGGAATGTGAAATCTGCTTTTATACCTAGCTAACTAACATTTGTGTTTTTCAGACTGGTGTGTTTGTGGGTGGCTCGATTATTGGTGTGTGTGTGTGTGTGTGTGTGTGTGTGTGTGTGTGTGTGTGTGTGTGTGTGTGTGTGTGTGTGTAGGAGTGGGGTGTGTGTTCCACTATGGCTGTCAGGTGGCTACACTAACTGTTAGTAAAATGCATGCCATGCATTTTAATAATAGTTTGAACATGAAAATTAGTGGGGGTGAGGTGTGCTTTAGAACTAAGCACTTACCAAAGGATTCTGGAGATTTAAATACGGAGAGAAGAGAAACAGCATAAAGATATCATTATATTCTTTAGTAATCTGATACAAAGTTTTCAGAGTTCATTCTTATTATATTCTACTTAACACGTTGATTTAAAGAAAAAAAGTCTTACTTTTACATGAAAAGAAGGTCTATTTACACAATTCTGCTAACAACAAGCAAAAGGCAGGTTAACAGGATGAATTAACATCACATGACAGGTCATGAGCTGAGGATTCTGGGAGGAGACAGACAACCAGACAGCTCTGGCTCTACAGCCAACGTTGCTTGCGCCAAGAAGACTGTTACAGACTAATGACAGCTCGGCAGGAATTAACGAAGCTTAGTTTTAAGAGTTTATATTTTGAATGCGTAAGTTAGCGGACAAAAAACAAAAACGAATATAGAGCAAAAGTTGGAGGGCTGGGGAAAGGGGCGCTAAGGTGACATAAGCAGACAGAAGCAGAAGCTGGGACTGTAGATCCAGGTCTGGGGAAGTTACAGTGAGACTTTACACACTACTGTGGCTACTTGTTTTGGGAAAAAAAATGCTTCACTAAAAAAAAAAAAGTATCATAGGTTTTGGTCAAGTTAGTCAAGACGGCTTTTCATTAGTTTTATTTGGGGTGGGGTTTGGGGAAAAAGTATAATGTATTAGTGTGAAGGGAAGGTTAGGATCCACACTTTTAGTTTAGAGGCTGAAAAGAGCATTACAAGCTATGTGTTCAGTTAAACAATTAGTGTGCTTTCATGAGATGGCTACAAACAGAAGGTATTACTTTGTGAGTTTAAAATTAGGCCCAATGAGATTTTGTTGTTTTTTTTTTTTGGAAAATAAAATGAAATGTAAAGAAATAAAGGGAGAAATGGATCCATTAAAAACCACAAAAAGTCATGAAGAACGTAATTTAAAAAGTACAGTCACAGCAGTGAGCAATGTAGAGTATAAGAGGAGAGACAGACACTTGGCATTCAACAGGTCATAACAAGACTGGAGACAGGGAAGATGCCTTATCAACGAATACGGAGGAGAGGCAGGAAGCAGAAACTATGCCATTACCTATAAATCAAAAAGGCTGGGAGGGAAATAAGGGGAAAAACCAGCGACAGCAAGGGGGGGGGGGGATCTGGTAGTGTCAGGCATCGGCGAGTGAGTGCGTACCTGAGCGGAGCTGCTTGATGCGCCCGTTGTTGCTGCTGGTGTTGACGGGCAGGAAGTCCTTGAACCAGGAGATCTCGGGGTCGGGGTTCCCGCTGGCCGCGCACAGCATGGTGGCCGTGCGGGTGCGCTCCACCACCTTCAGCTGGGGACCCATGTCTATAACGGGGAAACCGGCGGGGAGCTGGTCCTCTGAAACACAGGAAACCAGGCGAGCGTTCACAGCCGCGCTGCACACTGCCGTGGACAGGGCGTCGAGCCCACACGCCTGACGGGTACACCTGACCGATGTCGACACTTTCTCCCCTACACACCTTCGACACTCTCACTCAGAATAAAAAACGGGCAAGTATGTGTTCTGAAATTGATGCATGCACCCAGTAAATACTACATTTTTAATTAGCGACTATCAAAGATAAGACGATTTATGTAACTGTTTGAGAGAACCTGAATAAAAATAATTAAGTCGGTTGCAAAATTTGAAAATAAAACTTTCTTTGCAAAAGTTTGTAGAGCTCAGACACACTGACAGAGAAGAGCAGGAAATTTACAAACGCAATGGTCCGATAAACACCTCTAGCACATCTGACCCTCTTGGTATGTTCAGTTTACTGCGTTTTAATCAGCCTTTCCCAACGAGGTGTATATTTGTTCTGTCGGTTGTTTGTGACGTGTAAAGGCAGGCCCTCAGACGGCTGCTCTGACTGTTCAGGTTCATGCTGAACACGAGCTGCCTGAACGCTGCTGGCTGACTTTGGACAGGTGCAGTAAGGACAGTGAGAAGTGTCCTGGACAGGGTGTCCACCCGGGCTGAGTCATTGCTAGTGGGATCAACAAAAATAACAAAAGCCAAGTATGGAGTGCTCTCTTCCATTTAGACTGCCCCTTTAAGCCTCAACAACCCACCCTGACAGCAGGCCACTGTGTAAAAGAAAAAGAAAATAAAAAACTAAACTAAAGGAGCAGGATTTGCTGGTTTGGATTTAATCGAAAGTTCTCGTGTCGAAGCTGCTTTACTCATCCAGGCTAGTTAAAGCTAAAAGAGTAAATGCAAATGGAACAAACAGTACATTGGTTATATTTTATAATATATAGGATAATATAAGTTAATATTTTTTAATCCACGTGTGCACATGGATAGAAACACTAGCATGAGATTTAAGTCAGGCCACAAACTGCTTTGGTGTTGTGCCGTCAGCAGTCAGTGGAAATACTGCAGTCTTCACAACTGAGTAAGTCGTGCAGTAAAGCCTGATCATATACATCAGCATTTATACATTTGTTCTAGTGTGTATGAGAAAGGAGTTTTAAGTAATAGCCAGGGTGAAGTCTAAACCAAGGTGAAGCCTAAACCTGTGACTGGGTGCAGGGGTGTCGTGTGTGATCTTCCACTCTGCTTTCCACTGAAGATCACGTGTTTCTGAGAGGGACAGACAGTAGAAGACAAGACCGCTGCTTTGCGGCTCGTAACTGGATGTTTGTATATTTTCATTTACATTTCCTGACTTCAGAAGTAAAAATGTGTCAACTGAAAGAGTTCGTAAACCTGAATGGTCTCAAAAGCAACTTCGAGATGGGGTGCAGTCACATGCTATATCAAGGGTACTGTTTTACTATGTACATGAAACAGGCAAAGATAGTCATTAAGATTTTATTTAATAAAAAAAAAAAAATATATATATATATATATATATTTATACACCCATATATATATATATATATATATATATACACCCATAATCCTGAAGAGGCTAAGCAGCTGGGTAATAGATGTATGGATCCATTAGGAATTTATTTTGCAAACATACCAATACCAGAAAAAATGGCGTTACAGGAATTCTCAAGCTCATCAGTACTGTTTAATACTAAAACTGCAACAGTATTGTAGAGTCTGACATCAGCCTAGCCAGTGGACCTGCAGTGTGGTACAGTATAAAATCTTAGCATGCCGGCCTCTTTTAAATGTCAACCACATTATGAGTCACAGCAATCAAACAGCATTCACATGGTGAAATGACATCTTTAATTTCGAAGTGAAGTTCATTATAGGGCCGCTTTGCATGAGAAGCATATTTGGTTCTTCGGCATAATTAATCAAAAGATGGGAGAAAGAGTTGGAAAAACAAAATCTAAAAATACGTTTATGACCCAAATGCGCAGATTAAAAGTGAAATTGGAGTCTTTGTTGATGGGCCTGGTAGTATAGACCAAGAATGTGTCTGACTTCCTGGTCTGGCCATTGCTTTATCCTCCGGGGTTGGGACCTCCCCCCAATGACCTTCAAAATCATACTCATCATGGGCTCTTCACTGTGGTGTCCCTGCCTTTCCAGCAGACTCGCAGTATTAAGCAGCAATTTTTGGGGACGCTTCCGACTGTGTAGGCTCTGTTAGCGTCTTGAGTTGCAATCAATCAACGAGGTACAAATGGAAACAGGAAACTACAAAAGCCACAGAGGGGAAACAGGAAACCAGAACACACTCTCCCTGCTGCTCAACACAGCTACTGTCTGGAACATGAAACCACCTCCGGCACTCGCAAAATACGGCCCTGAGTCAAAACCTTGCTGCCAGAAGCATGAGATGCACGGTTTAAAGAAAAGTGACAAAAGTGAATGTTGAAGTATTTGACTTTTAACAGTGAAAACAGTGTTCATTGCTAATGGCTTGCCTTTTGTTGACTGTATGAACAAGCTGCAGTTTTGAGTGGGTTATGATGGTAGGCTTCATTTACTCTGAAAAAAGCTTCCATCCGGCTGAAATCTGTCCTTTTTCAGCTGCTGAGCAATACATGCACTTATATACCATGTAAGCATTAATTGTCTTTAAACAATTAAGTGATGGTAATTAATTGCTTATGTAATTGAGGGTCAAAGAGGGCCTGCAGCCTCTACGTGGGAACACAGAGCAGACGGCGGTCAGAAATATTACAGGGGCGATTAAGGGTCAGCAGTTCACCCTACAGGCCATTTACTAACCAGCCAGCCACTGCCTCATCTCACATACCACATAGACATAAATGCAGTTCTTTTCCAAGTCATAGCAGTAGAGTAAATATGGTACAAGCCTTAGTAGCTTATTATATAATTTTACACAATGATATACACACACCAGAGCTAAGTACAGCAAACACCATCATGGAATTGTGACAGTCTATATACTAATATAATAAACATAATTAACCAGTGAAAAATCAATAGAATTTCTGATTTATTTTGCAGAAAGTTTATAGCATTATGCATTTAAAAAAATAATTCCACTCTTCTATACCCTGAAAATTAACATTTCCATGTACAGCTGCCATTAAAGCTAAGTCCTTATGTCTCGTAATGCTGTTATGTTTGAAAGAGAGGGGGGGAAAATGATTGGAGAGATGGAAATGTGAAGACATTTTTTCCACACTGGTTCGAAGGTCAAGCCTTTGGAAATTTATTGGTCATAACCAAGTGGGTTGAGAGAAACCTTGTCCAACATTGTGGCTGCAGACTGGCCCAGAAGTGGTCTGACCACTTCAGCGGCACAGCAAGGCGAATTATGTTAGGAAACCATTAGCCATGTCCTCTGTCTTTATAGCTTGGAAACAAGCAATCTGCTCCTAGGCATCAGGGTTTTAAGGCAGTATAACACAAAATTCTGTGGAGCCACCCCATATATCCAACAAGTAATGTTTTTAAAATACAACTATTAAACTCTTGCTTGGTTTTCCTGTAATTACCCAGCACGACTGCACCAGGAGCAGAGATCACTCTTCTGAGAAAAGCACCTGCTGCTTGCACCCCCATCTGCCCCGGGGGCATTAATCTGCATTCTCCTGTGTCAAACTATAAAACTCAACAAGGGTGCTGCAACTCAGCTGTCACGGTAACAAGTAAACTGTAACTCTGAGCTACATCCCGAAATGCGTCCGCTCGGCTGTAAAATGACTAAAAAAACATTTGTGCAGCCAACGTGTCTGCGTGAACATTTCAGCGGATTTCAGGACTGAAACTGCACCATGGTTAGATAACAAGCAGGCCTGTGCACACTTAAATAGCTAAACAACGGTTGTTACAATATGACATAGCTGTGTGTTCTTGGTATATCCATAAACCCATACCTAAAATGGGGGCACCAACGTTATCTTAGAAAGTTTAAAATTACATGGTAACAATTAACGACCAAATTTACATGAGGCGAAATCAAGGATTATTGATAAAATTAATTAAATATACATTTTCATTACTGTCTAACTTCCTTTTTCTCTGAAAAACAACATTTTGGGTTGAAGAATAATGTGTGGTATAAAATGACATTTTCACAATTCTTAAGACATATGACAAAACAGCACATAGTATGACCATATAATTGTGCCTAAAAAATGTATGAAAGAAATTAATAAAGTGAAACTAGAAAATTAAATTTATATTTAGGTTAAGCGCAATACAAATTCATCTACAGTAGCAGTCCCTTGTTACAATAAAATTTTAAAACTGCATTTTAACAATTTCGCTTGGTTTGTAAGTACATAAGCTAAATTTTTTGATTTGTTGAAATTTTACTTGTAAATGTAAGTCAATTCCTAAAGAATGACTTTTGCTGCTGCAATAGTATCAGAATTCTGATTGTCTGCTTTGCAATGCAAAACCTCCCTGTCTAATCAGGCAGGCTAATAAAGACATTCAAAAGACATATTTACATATTACCCAATTTGCCTATCATACTATCTATGGCTTGATCCAACTGAACAAAAAATAAATGGAAACAGAAATGAAAAAAATGTCTATTGGTTAATATACACTATATTGCCAAAAAGTATTGGGACACCACTCCAAATAATTGGAATCAGGTGTTCCAATTACCGCCATGGCCACAGGTGTATACAATCAAGCACCTAGGCATATAGGCTGGTTCTACAGACATTTGTGAAAGAATGGGTTGCTCTCAGGAGCTCAGTGTATTCAAGTGCGGTATTGTGATAGGTTGCCACCTGTGCAATAAATCCATCCGTGAAACTTCCTCACTACTAAACATTCCACGGTCAACTGTTAATGGTATTATAACAAAGTGGAAGCAACTGGGAACAACAGAAACTCAGCCATGAAGTGGTAAGCCACGTAAAATTACAGAGTGGGGTCAGCGCATGCTGAAGTACATAGTGCGCAGAAGTTGCCAACTGTCTGCAGCTACAGACCTCCAAACTTCATGTGGCCTTCAGATTAGCACAACAACAGTGCTTTGAGAGCTTCATGGAGTGGGTTTCCATGGCCAAGCAGCTGCATCCAAGCCTTACATTACCAAGTGCAATGCAATGTGTCGGATGCAGTGGTGTAAAGCACACTGGCAATGGACTCTAGAGCAGTGGAGACATGTTCTCTGGAGTGACGAATCACACTGGAATGGACAAAACATCAATTTGAACATTATTTCTGTAAAATTGTCCTTTGCTTTGCAGAGGAAATTAGTATAAATACAAGTGATGAAGTTCACTCATTCTCTCCAGCTGCATAACAAATTCACAAAGCAGGCAAAATATGGAGGATGAGTTCATGAAAGATGTAACAGGAAGTAATTCAAGTATTTACATTACTGATTTAGAGTATTTATATTAATATTAAAATTGATGTTTAAAACAATGTTGAAAAGCCAGGAACTAAAGACTGTAAAATATTGTCAATAATATAGTGATTTATTAATATTAACAATGTCATCTATGCTTCCATTGACTCCATTGTTGCAAAGCTGTTTGTACATGTTTTTCTAGTTAATTCAAGACATTTTATATATTTATGCTTTTCTGTTTATTTGTATGAGTTTTGTGACAACTGCTTGACTTAATCAGGTGCACTTGGATGACAGGACAGCACTTACTGTTAGTTAGATTCTCTGATACTGTTTGACCTCGTTCGTGACTTGCACGTGTACTATTACTCATTGTAAGTCGCTTTGGCTAATTGAATAAAATGTAAATGTTTCTGTTTCCAGTTCACACTTAATGTTTGCATACAAGATAATGTAAATACAGCCAGAGAACAGGATGAGATGTGCAATTCAAGAAGGTTCTTCTAGCCCTTATGTCACATTTGTTTTAACACATTTTTCTAGCTGTGCCACGCTGACTGTCCTCAGTATCTGAGATTTAGGTGAATTTTAGCATGTGGTGTTCAGCATGTACAAGTGACCCACACGTCAGTTTATTTCACGCCTGCACCAAAAAGACGACATAAAGAGACACAAAAACAAGCCACCCCTTTTGTGCTGCTCTTAATCACTTGTTTCTCACTTGTTTTTTTTTTTTTTTTTTTCAGATTTCATATTTATGCAATTTGGACTCCGTCGACAAAACAAGAATTGCAAATTATTTAATTTAGCTCATTAAACGGCCGCGCACTGGGCTGAATGCGTGTTAATTGTGTCAGGGCTAATTGCGCTTTGTTGTGTTTGTGCCTAACCGGGTCGTAAGGGAGCCTCGCAAACCACGTGTGGGAAGGGAAAAGCACTGGTCCCGGAACGAGCTTCGCGGAGGAGCGCGGAGGAGGACGGGAAAGCACGCGCCATGAAAGCGGCCCCGCAGCCTTGAATGAATCCTTCCATAAATCATCAGTGGGACAGCGGTGACACCGGGGGCCCGTGCTGGAACCAGCCAAAGAGGAGGTATGATAATGTGCAGGGCGTGCATGCCAGTGCTCTTCAGCAGTGTCCCAACGTGGGTTTGGTGCAGGACTTGGACTCTGTTCAGCCACCTCTTCAACATCAACAGAGTCTTCCTCAAACAGATGGCCGCAGGTCCATGCTCTGGCCTGGCCTGCCTCTCTGGTGCCCCCTGGACCCTCCATTTAGGGTGGTGGGTGGGCATTAGGTCACACCCTCACAGGGTGTGCTATGACTGACGCACGCATGAAGCAGACCCGAGGAGAGAGAGAGACGGGCGAACGGGGAGGTGGGGGGGGATATTAAATCACACTGGAATAGTGGGGCCTCCGATATTGATTTTCACTTGATGAAATCGTTGCGCGCGGCGGCAGTTTAACGAAGCTGATTTAAAGCCGCATCGAAAATGGGAAAGTCTGCTTCTGCGTGCACTTGGGCAAGATGTGGAACTTGGCCGCCGCTCAGCCAATGTATTCAATTATGATTTCCCCGGCATTCTAACGAGCGCTCATAATTATGCTTTTGTTTTCTCCTCTATCAGTATTACTTTGCCACATGTAAGAAGACTCGGCTCACAATGCAGGCAGCCAATCTGTACCTTGCCAGCACCATGATGTCATTTTTAAAACATGCTCCCTTTGTCACATCGCTGGCTGCACTGGCTTCTTTCTTTTGTCTTTTTCTGTTCTCTTCATAATGCACAATTCATTTTGCTGCTAAAAAGGTTGGAAGCCCTGCTTGGCAAGCAACCGTAAAGAAGTTTGTAATCAGTGCACTCCAGGATTTCCTGTGATTGACAGCCTGGGAGAAAATCGTTTACAATGTGTCAGTTTTCATCTTGGTGTGGGGGTAGGAGTCGGGTGGGACCAAAGTTCCCTGAAGTTGTTTATTTTAAAATAAAATGGAGAAAAAGTGGTAAGCCCTCAAATACCACTTTGCTGTGATTCACAGTTTGGGAAAACCTGTCTATATTTGTCTGCCCGCTTACAAGACAATTTGATATTTTTAAATGTAAAAATAACCTTATGCAATTTAATAATAAAATTATAGTAATTTTATCACATTACCCGTAACTCGTAGATTGGATTAACAATATCCAAACAGATGTCAGACAGGGTTAATGCAACGTAATACATTGGAATTATTACATATAATGGAAAACCTCTTAAAAACTTCCCATCTGAATTGCTGCTGTACATAAAGTTCAGATCTTGGACATCCTCCTCTATCAAGAACTCAGTACTTAAGAAGTAAAACCAGTAAATGTAAATTATGTCATCTGATTAACATCAGAAAACATATAACGAATTCATTATGAATTCCGTGTGACGGAAGAAGCTCACTGCAAACTTTGGCAAACGGATTAAAATCTGATATCCCTTTTACAATAGACACAACCAGGCTAGAATAAAGAGAAAATAATCATTAAGGTTTTAACTGATATCAAGGATAATTCTGAGGATATCTTATAAAAAAATAAAATTGAAGATCCACCCAAGCAGTATGTTAATAAAGGCCTAGAATAGACTAACAAAAGTAACAACTAATTCAATAAACTAACACGAATAACATAACTAATTCAAGTAATCAAAACAAACAGAAATTCCTCCTTAGGACAAACAAATGCACAGCTGGCAAAATTATTCAGGTGTTCAGTACAATAATGCTGCGGAAACAAAGCATCAAAACAAACACAGAAAAACAATCTCTGCCCTCTAAAATATGAAATATGTCAACAAAATATCAAAATAAAATAGAGCAGTACCAGGTTAAACAGGTAGTGTTGAAGTGCACCATTTAACTGCCTCGGTCTAAAGAGATGAATGAACTGGTGAGTGAAAATGTACTTGTGTATCAGTGTACCTTGTACCCTTTCTTGTACGTTTTATTAGGTTGACACCCTGTCCAGGGTGTGCACCCTAACTTGTACCCTGTGTTGGGCTTGCACCCTGCCCAGGGGGTATCTTCCTGCACTGTTTCAGATAGGTTCCAGGTCCTCCCTACCCTAACCTGAATTGGTTAAAAAAAAAAGAAATGAGCAAGACAAATATTACATATAATGGAAAACCTCTTTGGGTTTCAAACAAAACTTTAACCCTAAATAAACTATTTTTTGTATCGTAGACAACATGCATTCTATTTACAATGTAATGGAACAGATCAGACAATGACACACATGGTCAAAGGTCAACGTATCATGTCTAGCTGCCCTTCAGAACCATCTGGAGTCACTTATCTGTTGCCAGGTGTGTACTGATTAGACACTACATTTAAACCATTGATAAAGACCAGAAATATTCACTACACAAACCTTCACTGCACCTATACTGTGATCACAGTCTTTTTCAATTATCCAAAAACACTCATTCCATATCCATGGAATGCTCAATTCTATCAAATCTCCACCATACTCTGTTTAAATTATGTTAAGGGTTTAGGATTATATAAAGTGATGTTGAAGTTTTACGTTGCATCAAATTCCTTCTGGATTTTTACTGCTGTAGGCTTCTTTGGCTCCGGTAAAACGGCCCTTTGAAACACATGCAGTGACAGGATTTCCACCACAAATTCCCAGATGACTATTATCGATGGATCCTTGGGGACTTTCAAGTAATAAATAGTGGCGCGGTTTCGACAAAGCCTCTCCGCGCTGAAGCCCTGGTCACGCAATTTCCGCGCCGTGGCCCAACAGAGAGCCGAGCCTGCGCCTCGGAGTTTTGCCAGCAGCTCTCGTTGCTGCTTCCGTTCGAGCGCGGCGTGCGGGGAGTTTCCGCACTCTCCGTGCCAGGGCGATGAGCTTGCGCGAGCCGGCCAGACGCTGGCAGGACACCAGCCACGCCAAAATGCTGCTCTAGCAGCAAGCTGCGGAGAAGAAGGAGTACGGGACAATTCACGGATCACCGCCTGCACACGCTAATATGGAGAGCACTATGCAATTTCCACTGACATTAAGCTCTCTGCTCCGTTTGTAATGTACAACAATAAAAAAGTCCCATAATGGAAAGTTCTCTTCACCAAGAAGATGCTTAAACTGTTTACAAAGAAAGTTTCTTTATTCGTTTGGAATTTATGCCATAACTCAGGGCAGCGAGTATGTCTCGGTGTTCGTGAACAGCCATTTTGGATACTGTACACACACCTCATTTACAGAAGTACAGAGGCTGACTCTCTTGTGGGGCTCCCATCACTGCAGTCAGCCCTGTAAGGATTCGGACTTGGGCGTGGCGAGGTCTTTAAAAATTCACATGTATGGGGGTGGAATAAAAAGCCGGTCCTTTCATTATAATCGCTTCTCTGCTTTGCAGAACATATTAGAAATGAGGTCTCCATCAGGGCAGCCTCCGTGCAATATTGCACACTGTTTTATTATTTTTGGAAGATGGTCTTCCTTATGAACACTCTCAGGATTTTATTATTAACCAAATGCTTTATTTGTTAATGAAATTCCCCTGAGTCAATGCATATAGTTATGGGAAACTATGTTTCGTCTACTACTCAATCACCACCTGTATTATTTTCCTGCACACGCACACATGTGCGTGTGCGCGCATACATACACAAATCATCAGGAGCCTAAAAAGAGTGCTCTGAAATTTTAATACCTTCATATAATTAGACTGCAATTTTATTTGCATATAAAAATAAGATTTTCAGTCATAAAATGCTGAATTCAAAATCCAAACAAAACAAAAAAAGGAAAATACAATGACATAGTGATTTCTCACATGACCCCTGGCATGACCTTGTTGGATACTATACACTGAAAAGGAAGGGGAAAAAAAAAAAAACAAAGCAACAATCAATTTATCAATTGGCTGAACAGCTGATTCTCCACATTCTGCAAAATGGAATAACACGCTTGAGTTGTATTCTGTATTGCAATGTAATATTCAAAGGTGTGGGTAAAAGGTTTGGCTCATGCATTTTTCAATTGAGTTTCAGAAAAGCCTATCAAGTGTGAAATCTTACATTATTTCACAGATCCAGATATCTAGGAAGTTCAGTCTTCGTGGTAAATGAGATAAATCTCTCAGGACACTTTAACAAATAGCATATATTGTTTTTGAATAAATGTTATTATACTGCACTAGTATATTCATAAATAACAATACTCTGTTGTGAATTCACTTATGTGATTGTCATATAAGAAATGCAATTATGTTAAAGAAATACATTTGCTATTGTTTTAGGTAGGTTTTTACTTAAATAATAGTTTACACTGTACAAAACAACTCTGGATACCATGGTTGTCTATTGGCTTATACAATCATTTACCACAGTACGAAGTCACTGATTCATCGGAACTGCCTGTCTTCTAAGTGCTGGGGCAAACCCACAAGAACAGGTGAACAACATGCAAACACAGCAGTCTACAGTTTCATCAGTACAGACTCATACAATGACATGAAAACTAAAACTATAGTCAGTGTTTTTGTTCCCAAAATAGCAGTACACACAGCTAACTCAAAATGTGTAGCAGTAAGTATGAACTGTTGTTATACTGGAGTAGGTTTAAGACCAACTAGATGGATGGATTGATGGATGGATGGATGCAGACAGATCTTTACTAATCCTGAGGGAAATTACAGTTCTGCAGCAGCATTACACCATAACATTAGATAATAACACATAGCAAACAGACTTATTTAACATTTAACTTCTCTATGTGTCTTTGATTTTCCTATTCTCCCCGGTTTTGTGAATTTCCTCAGATTACGGCACTTCAAAAATGTGGCAGTCCGAAGGTATGTATGTTCAACGTGTAGGCATGCGTATGTGTGCCATCATTCATATCTGTCTAGGTGAGGGGTTAGTGAAAATATGCAAATGTGCGGGTGGAACCCAACATGGAAGGCAAATAGAAAAGATCGATGAAGATGAAGAAAATGAAAGAATGGAACGAGAGCTCTGCGCCCACGCGGGCGGCGTAAAGTCCATTACCCTGAGAAGCTCTTCCTGCTTATCACTGCCCTCTTTGTTTCTGCTATTCTGTGTCAAGCTCTGATATTCCGCATCCACATTTAAATTGTTAAAATGACTTAGAAAAAACTGGCATGGAAAAGTAAAGGGGGGGAGATAACTGTTGTTTAGAATTTTGTTTAACATATTCCATTAAGTGTCTGTTATCTTGAGTGACACATCCATTAGAGACCTGCTTCCTTTTCACCCAGAAAGAAGAAAATGGACGCTTTTATTTAGTGTAACAAAACCAGAGTTTACATTAGGAAGTTTCTTTACGTCTAACTGTCATTGAGACGTTAAGTGTGTGACTAGAAACTTTACAAAAGAAGAGCAGCAATCCGGGTCATATACACAGTTAACACCAGAGACGTGTGCACAGTATGTCTGGATTACCCAGCCCAACAGCTCTCCTCTCCTCCCACTTGCACTTGACTGCACTTTGTAATTAAGCTGCTTATGTAAAGGAAGGTCTTCTCCAACTCCTGCCCACCTTTTCTTTGGATCATCGTTCTTGACTGTTCCATGTCAGACAGAGACAGCTGGACTTGGAAACCTCGCTCTCTGCTCACTGTGCTGAAGGAAACCGACCCAAACCAGTTTTGGATCCGCTCCCTTTAAAAGCTGAGCCGCGTGGTTTTCTTTTGAAGACAGTATCTGTGAGTGAATCTTCTTCTTCTAACAGTTCATGGAGCTCAGCAATGCCAATGCCAAGCACAAGTCTTCCAGCTGAAGTTTTTTACTTCACTGAGTATCATTTAGAAAAAGATGGAGATCCTTCTACACAGGTGATATTTTAGTTATATAGAGTATGGAGTACTCTTTAGTGTAAAGTACAGGTTACCACTGGATAATAAACATACAGTTCTGAATCTTTTAAAAAAAGACAAAAATATATATGTAATACAGATACTATACTGAAAACTTCATTATTTTTAACTAGGTCCATTAAGTTATCAAGTTATAAAAAAGAAATAAAATGACCATAAATAAATTGTTGGAAAATTAGCACACGACAAATGGTGTTCAAACAGCCAAATGTTGAGAGACTGAAGTGGAGCCCATTTAATGCAATAAGGCAATGAATTGAAATTCAGCTCAGTTATCATAAAGTTTAAATGGTGCAACCAAAAGTGGGCAAACTGAGGACCTCGTAATAGGCTTTTGGCTTGTTCTAGGTCCAGGGTACAGTGTGACCTTAGCATTCACCTCTCCTGCCAGGTAAGCACACATAGGTGCAGAAGCTTGTGAGGGTGAGGTTGCCCTCCCCAGCAGACGTATTTTGACAACACAAACGTCACACCCTGCAGGTCACAGCATATGCAGGTAAAACGACGCCGGCAGCGCTGCTAACTCATTAGCATAACGTGTAACCCACGGAGTGTCATTTGCATGTTAACTATGGTAAAGATTCGCAGACCTTGACGCAGAGAGGAAATTTTCCCCCACGGGGGGCTCATATGGTTGTCAGAAATGTGATGGGCTAACCCTCCCAGGTTGGAAAGCAGACAGAAGGCTTGCTCGTTAGAAATATTTCATAATTAACCTGCCATATGACTTATATTCGCAAGCAGGAAGGTCAGCTTGCTAAAACAACTGTTTCTATTTTCATAGGTCAGCTTTAAAAAGACAATTAATAAAACATTTTGTAGAGTTTTCTAAAAATACCGAAAATTACCATGGAAATATATTTTTGGCAATATAGCAAAGGCAGTTGTATGGGACTATTTTATATGGTATATTGATTAATAATTGTGTTGTAAAGAGATTCAACATGTATGATTTTCCATTGTTTGTTTTACTGTAATGAGAAAATTATAATCACCATACTGGTAGATCACATAATTTGTCCTGTAATTGCTATACTGGTGTTGGAACAAATATCATCTTGCCTTTAGTACTTGATTTCAAACAGATTAAATGAATTAATAGGAGCATATTGACACTGGAGGCAATATGTGTTTGCAGTACTCCAGTTCCAGTTTAGGTTAGATATCCTGAGATTAGCATCTTTCGACTTGTTGCAGACAGGCAGGAGAAGAAGAAGAAAAAACCTTCACCTTACACATAAATTCTGCACAGAGCTACACATGTGCTTGAGCACAGCGGAGCCAGTGTATTAAATTATTGACTAGGTCTGGGGCTGGATTGAGCAGCAATGCTAGGGTCTCTTCACAGTTCAGATGGCACGCAGCATCAGTGACATCCTGCTCCAGTGCGGCCCCCCCTAATGCACTACGTCACCTTTTAAAAGCAGCAGAGAACAGGCCGGCACATGTGAAATCAGACGCTGAGCAAAACAGCTTCCACGTGAGCCTGTCTGAGGGCCACACGCCCCCCCCCCCCACCATTCGAGGTCAGCATGTCGGTGCTGCTTGTACAAACAGGACGACAGGTTTGGAGCTGCTGGCAGGTATGTCCGCTTTGTCAAACTGTTTTTCTGTATTCTGCATGCTCTAAAAATCCTTAATTATATCAACGGGAAAAATAAATTATAAACTTAATTGTGCTAAATAAATTTAATTTACAAACTAACCACAAAACGATGTGTCCCAGAGAAAAAGTTTCTGAAATGATAAATGAGTGCTCCTTTGCCGCCAATGGGAGACATGCATTAAAATTTTTTTCTCTAATTTCCACCGCCCTTGTAAATAGCTAAGGAGCCTGTGGAAAGAACGTCATCACATGAATCACGAGTGACCCAAAAGCACCCAATTAATCTATTCAAAAATTATTTGAATTTGGCAGGACCCCAGCCTGCTCATTACAGTGCCTGGACAAGGGTTGGATTATTAAACTCATCCTCAACCAAAGGTTTCAAAGCCTAAATGGTTTTCAAACCATGATGACGACACAGATCTTTCCTATTCACAATTACCTAATTAACATTTTGGGATGGCTTTTTCATACTGGTTTCTGAGGCCACAATGCAGCAACCTCAGAACAACAAAGTGCAAAACTATACAGTCATAAATACGAGAATAACAAAAAGTAGTTAGAACATTGTTTCGGCTGTACATCAAAAAAGAGAATTAAAGTTAAGCTAAACTTTACTGTCCCCAGAGGGAAATTTGTCTTGGGCACCATGCTGTATTTTATTGGATTACATATACATAGACGAAAACATACAATCTATGAGACATTACATTTGTCTGTTCTTCTAGGGGAAAGTCAAATTAAGAAAATCATTGTGACTCTCAAGGTCCACCATCCATTATCTTAACCGCTTATTCCTGGTGAGGGTCGCGGGGAAACCTGGAGCCCATCCCAGAGCACATAGGGCG
>JABJVR010000013.1:3849928-3859969 GCA_025773905.1 Chitala chitala
AGAGAGGCTAACACTCAGACAGGCTAACACTCAGAGAGGGTAACAGAGGCGCTAACACTCAGACAGGCTAACACTCAGAGAGGGTAACAGAGGCACTAACACTCAGGTAGGCTAATAGAGAGGCTAACACTCAGAGAGGCTAACACTCAGAGAGGGTAACAGAGGCGCTAACACTCAGACAGGCTAACAGAGAGGCTAACACTCAGACAGGCTAACACTCAGAGAGGGTAACAGAGGCGCTAACACTCGGGTAGGCTAACATAGCTCAGCAGAAACAGCCTTTCTCTCAACACACTGCAGATCGCCATGTAGCAGAGCCAGACACTTTTTGACCTTGGCAGTGATTATTAGGATGTGTAAAATTTACAGGGCATCAGAAACTCATTTAATGCCCTGCCTTGATGTTACTTTAAAAATGCCATGCATTAATGAAACCCAATAATCATGCTGGCTCTTGCATTTAGGAAGTGCAACTTTGAAGTCAGACACATCACATTAATTTAGCTCAGGTAGGGAACAGAAAGTTAATAAAGTGTCTCAGTCAGTCCATCAACTCATCTGAGAGGCCCTTTTAATTAACACGTTAATAAATGCTGCAGTGCATTTAATCGGCACTGACATTTTTAGCAGAGGGATGGAACATGATACAGCGGAACAAATTTGTCACTCGTTAAATAAGGAGCAGGTGCTGACTTGGTAGTATTACACCCTCTGGTTGTTTATTTTCTTTGGAGAGAAAAGGGAAAATAACAGGTTCACTGTGAAGATTTAAAACTTCAGATCACAAATTATACACAATTAATGATGTGTTTACTGAAGGACTAGATATCGCCTCCCAGCCCCGCACGTGGCCAGCATGGCGGATTTTCAAGACAGACTAATTTTCAATCAGCGTTGGATTAGCCACTGAGTGGACACTCCAGCCCTTGTGTCAAACACACGCACACACGCACGCATGCATGCACATACACACACACACACACTCTGTCTTGGGCCTTTGCCTGTTGGCTGGATGGTGAGATGTGAGAGTGCCTGGTATCCTGAGGAAGGCCTGCCCATGTCATGTAGACGAAGTAGACACAGCACTCAAGGTTAAGAGCAAGGGTGACGGTGGCTGCACCCCTGCACAGATGTCCAGCCACCTGCACCCCTGCACAGATGTCCAGCTGCCTGCAGCCCTGCACAGATGTCCAGCTGCCTGCAGCCCTGCACAGATGTCCAGCTGCCTGCAGCCCTGCACAGATGTCCAGACACCTGCACCACTGCACAGATGTCCAGACACCTGCACCACTGCACAGATGTCCAGCTGCCTGCAGCCCTGCACAGATGTCCAGCTGCCTGCAGCCCTGCACAGATGTCCAGATACCTGCAGCCCTGCACAGATGTCCAGCCGCCTGCAGCCCTGCACAGATGTCCAGACGCCTGCACCACTGCACAGATGTCCAGACGCCTGCACCACTGCTCAGATGTCCAGGTCATGGACGTGAGATGAGTGTGTTTGTGTTGCACATGTCTGTTTTTACACACTTCATATACACACCATTTCTTAATAATCACAACACTAGACCATCAGCTGGATGGAGAATTACTAATAAAGCTCATACTACAAGAGAAGGCTAACGAAGGGAGGGTGTGCTCAGCCAGTGTTCAGTCATCTTCACACACAAGGGTCGACCACACTGCAAACATAATTATTACCTCCACAAAGCCTGTTCATGGGCGGACACTTAGATATATGGCTTACTGGATGTTTTAAGATGTACCACATAAGCACTTCACTTGACCGTGTGTCACAGCCTTCCTCTTGTGGGCAGAAAGGTGAGGCTCTGGTTTATCTGCAAATGGACAAGGAGTCAGCGTGGAGCTTACCCACGGTCTGCAGCAATAAATCAAGAGGCAGTGCGAGAAGCACACAACTGCTCACTGGGTTGCCCCGTGGCTGAGCGCGACAACAACGCTTGCCATTTCCAAGATATATAATGATTTTATTCACAATTCTCTATCCCATCATAAAACACACATTTCCTATGAATATATATGATTTTTATATATACCTATATATACTCATTATTTTTATTAGTTTCAGTTAGTTCCTCTGATTGGTTGCTGTGTTTCCATCATGCATCCATTTACTTTGTCAGGTTTGGCAACTCGCCTCCAGCTGGTCATGACAGTAAAACATGCAGAAGCATCTCAGGACCCAAACTGCCACAGGAGGTGCTGGATTTGACAATGTTTAATATAGTCATGTTACGATGTTTTATATAAGAGAGCAGCCAGAGAGCCCTGATAAGAACGAGCTGGAATTAGCGAGCTGTTTGTCGCCTAAATGCATGGGCATGTTGGTATTTCCGCCTGAGACTGCCGCTGTGGCACCATCCAGCATGACGCTGTGCAGCCCTGTTTATGGACGTTAGACACCTTCTGCTCGAGGCTTGAAGTGGAACCTTCTTCTTAAGATGCTATGATAAAACAAAGCAAGATATGAAGATACCTTCCCTCTTGTTTCTATAGAAACAGAAGCCCAACTCCCAAGCACGCCCGTGTCTCTGTGAATCAGCTCCTTTGTATGTGCTACATGGCTGTTTCAATAATGTTACCATCGCACCTGCATGCACATCAGCTCTCACAATTTACAGCCTACTGTCCCAGTGACCTCTCTAGCCTTTGGACTAGAAACCTTGTGGGATAAAGAAGACATCTTTAATTTAATTGAAAAACGAATAAAGCTTTATAAACTTGCTTGTTTGTTAGATTGTTTTACTCTTTAAAATCTTTGCCTTTAGAAATTTATAGTAGGATATATTTGTACTGATTTTTTCTATTCCTGTGTGACAGGAACATTTGCAAGTGGAAAGAGGATAAACATCATTAAAGGGAGAGAACATGCTAGCAGCTCTGTAGAGCTCCTTGCGTTGCATGTACACGCCACTGGCTCACACGTTACGGGTGTGTTGCTCTCACAAGGCAGCGCCTCAGTTTCATCTGCCACGTCTCGTTTCTGTCTTGAGACGTCTCCTAAAAGAAAAGAAACTTTCCAACTTCTGCCTCAGTAAAGGTGCCCGGACACACATGATTTGCAACGTGAATGTGGAATAACAATTATAGCTTTATCGTTGTGCTCCTTTCTGACATAAGTAGGACAGGAAGCATCCCTGAACAAGTTTCTTTTGGGAAATGGGGGTATATTTTCAGTATTTTTCAGTTCTGGGTACTAGAATGCTTTCCCTTTCCAAAACATTGTTTTAAATTGTCTTGCATCAGTTATAAAAGAACTGAAACATCTATCACTGAAAATACAGGAAAACATAATAAGATGATAAATGCCAGGGTGTCATTTTGCTTTGGAGAAGCATTCCATAAATTTCACAACTCTTACCCTGATGCTGCACTCCTCATTGGTGTCAACATCTACCTCACGTTTCCTATACGTTAATAAAACATTCTTTTTATTCAACAAACACTTCATTGCTTTTTAATGCACAAATCCTAGCAGTAAGTGTATCATTTAAACGTCTGTGTTATTTCTGAGCACTCCACCCCTTAAACACTGCTCTCATAATCCAGTTACAAAATTAGTCGCACCATGTACTCCTAAGGATTTTTTGGAAAACTTTTAAAACTGTTCTGGGAGAGACTTTATAGTTGGCCTATATGCAAAGGTATATGTGAAAAGTGAAATATCTATATTTTATTATAAAAAAAAATTGTCCCCTCGCCCTCCGCCCTCTATATATATATAATTAGTTATTTTGTTAAACCTTTTCAATTAATTTTTATTATTGTCCTGTAGAAGGAAAAATTGCTGTGCTACACACCCATTCTTGTTAGGATTGTCTGTGGTCAGACACGGAGGATGCAGAGTACCCCAAATGCTTTACTATCCGTAAAGTCAGAGGCCCAAAGCGACGCTTCCACGGTAAAATAAGTTAAAGGACAGCAATTTATCAGTAATTATTTATAAAGGGATGTATTCCAGTTCAGGCTGAGACAGGCTAAAGTAGGTTAGCTACAGTTAGAGACGCCACGCTCGTGTCACGTGACTGACACCACACTTTTACAAAAAACTAAATAATCAGGAAATGGGTAAAGTGGCAAAGGAGGAGAGTTTGGAAGCTTCTGGAGTATATAGTGACTCTGAGAAAAAGCTTGATGCCACTTTAAAAACTATATTAACTTAAAATTACATTTAACATTACATTGACTTCATATTTTTATGTCATAAACTGAACAAGTAAATTTGGTGAAAGGCAGCCATGTGAACTTCAACCGCTGGGCTGACGCCCAGGAAAATGAGGAGGTGGGGAAGACCTGGCAGCCTGCCCTGTGAAAAGTTTGCCAAAAGAATGTTATGAAAGGCTCTCAGTGGAGAGAACAGGCATACAGAGCTGCCCATAGTGGCATACGACTGAGCAGATGTCATCAGATATCATCATCAGATATCAGATATCATCATCATTAGATATCATCATCAGATCTCATCATCAGATATAATCATAGATTCTGCTGAGTATAAAGGAGCGATTTGAATGAAAAAACTGCAAAATATCACATGCTGAGCACTTTACTACTGTCTTCTGTTTTCTGTCCACCATGTCCTACCCTACCCTACCTCTTGCCTTACCTTCCTCTTGACTTGTCCAGTCCTCATCCAGCCGTCACCAACTACAGATGCCTGACCCCATGCCTGTTTCACTGGACCCGAAAACCATCTACAGACTTTACCCTGTTTGCAGTTATAAAGTGACATGCTCTGCAAGGAGGATCCTGCATTCCGTTGTCTTGTTCTCACTGGTACGCACATCTTACAGAAATAGCAGTACTGTTCTATCACACAATATAATTATTCTTTTCAGTAATTAGCTCTTTGTCTTATAACACTAACTGCTAACTATTATCATCTGATAATTATTTTAAGATGGAAAAAAAATAAGCAGACATACAATTTGTGCCAGAAACATTTTATGTGAAGTGTAATTTAATGTAACAAAGTATTATCATTAAAGAACTTCTGAAACCTGTGTATAACATTGTGCTTTACTCATTTTAACATCAATGGGTGGTGACTTACACACACGTGCACACACACAGTCCTTTCACCCAGTCAGAATGAACACACCCCTTAACATAAAAAAATTAAGAAAACTGTGACAAGCTTATTGTAAAAGATTTGTGTTGAATACAGAGAATTCAGAAGGAAATTGTCACACTCAACAACATTCAACAATAAGAAAAAGCATTTTCTATATTGAGACAGAAGTAAGTGTGTACAGTGAGACAGAAGTGTAAGCGTGTAAGGTGTGGAAGCATGTACAGTGTGACAGAAGTGTAAGCGTGTACAGTGAGGAAGCGTGTGCAGTGAGACAGAAGTGTAAGCATGTACAGTGAGGAAGCGTGTACAGTGAGACAGAAGTGTAAGTGTGTACAGTGAGGAAGCGTGTGCAGTGAGACAGAAGTGTAAGCGTGTACAGTGAGGAAGCGTGTACAGTGAGACAGAAGTGTAAGCGTGTACAGTGAGGAAGCGTGTGCAGTGAGACAGAAGTGTAAGCGTGTACAGTGAGGAAGCGTGTGCAGTGAGACAGAAGTGTAAGCACTGAGCTTCTCCAGTTGTACATGACCTCCACAGACACATTACCTCTAAGCAGGAGTGAGTCTTACACATTTGTTTATTGACGTAGCTTGTTTTACTTTTGTGTAAGTGTTTTCTACAGGGATTTTGGTCACTAAAATTCTCACTCTGCCTCCCCGTCCTGTTCTTTTTCCGAGCTTCCAAACGGACTGAAAGCTGGAGGATTTTGTGAAGTGCAACAAAGCCAGCTGGATACCTTATAATCCCCAAATAAAAAAGATGAAGGCAAATAAAATACCTTTGAAGTGTGTGCTGACATCGTGCTAGTTTGAAAACACTGGTCCAAGAGACGGTTCCATGACAAGCATGTGAACACCCTCAGATCACTACCAGCAGACAGTAAGCGGGAGACTAGCACTGGTACTCATGAGTGTAGAACACTGACCAGTCCATTAAATTAAGGACATATAGGAAGTCACACTGTGGAAAGCCAATAACGCCAGTGGCTGCACCTAATGGGCCAGTCTGATACTCTGTATACGATGTACATTTCCTAACAGACGACAAGCAAGTAAAGTGAAGTACGTCTGCCGTGAAGTACGTCTGCCGTGAAGAAAGCCCAAGCTGAGATTTGATTCACATGCTACCTGACTAACTGGGCAGGTGTTGTTACTTGAGTAAAATATAGATGGGTCTGCTGTCCAGTCTATGACTGGATTATCCACTATCTCTGTGATGGAAGGAGATGCTACACATTATTCTGTCGTTTTAATGTGCTTGCTTTTAGGTTGCTATAAGAAGTGAATTGGGGGGGACATGGGATGCATACTGAACACAGTCAAAATGGTGATATGGAAATGACACAGTTTAAATGAGAGTTTAAGCCCAGTTGTTTAGGGAAAGGGGCGTCCATGGCCAACACACAGCATTGGCATGCAGTTCTAAAATAAAAGGTTGAGCCATTAAAATTAAAAATGGGGGGGGGGGGTGTGTGTGTGTGTGTGTGTGTGTGTGTGGCACATGTTATAGCTTTGAGTGGTCTTGCTGTTGTGTGTGTGAGTGTTCTTGCTGTTGACATAGTTCCATCCCATTATCCTACTGCAAATGTATTTATTTATTTAGGCTTTAAAAATGCTGCATTTTTTCTGGCTAAAACCATATAAAGACTCAGCAGTGCTAAATTACCTTCAGCAAACATGAGGCAGAAGAGTAGAGCAAAAATCTCTCCATTATCATATCTGTAAGGAGGCTAGACATGAGTTCTAATTCAGAGCAAGTGTGAAGTGTGTACCGCCACTGTGCAGTGGATGTGTGTACCATCAGTGTGCAGGGGAAGCACGTATCATCAGTGTTCAGTGGATGTGTGTACCATCAGTGTGCAGGGGAAGCGCATACCATCAGTGTGCAGTGTAAGCGCATACCATCAGTGTGCAGTGTAAGCACGTACCATCAGTGTGCAGTGGATGTGTGTACCATCAGTGTGCAGTGGATGTGTGTACCATCAGTGTGCAGGGGAAGCACGTACCATCAGTGTGCAGTGGATGTGTGTACCATCAGTGTGCAGTGGATGTGTGTACCATCAGTGTGCAGTGTAAGCACGTACCATCAGTTTGCAGTGTAAGCACGTACCATCAGTGTGCAGTGTAAGCACGTACCATAAGTGTGCAGGGGAAGAGCATACCATCAGTGTGCAGTGTAAGCACGTACCATCAGTGTGCAGGGGAAGCATGTACCATCAGTGTGCAGTGTAAGCACGTACCATCAGTGTGCAGTGTAAGCACGTACCATCAGTGTGCAGGGGAAACGTGTACCACCGCTGTGCAGTGGATGTGTGTTCCGCCGCTGTGCAGTGGAAATGCAGCGCCTTGGCTCGGTCACTCCTGAATGCCAGTCAGGGGCACGCCCTTTGGTCATGTGATGCCTTTTGTCTGCACTTGAACAACACAGCAGCAGTTTTTCCATGTCTTCACTAGTTAAAACAAAATCAATCATGTGTCACGAGACCTAGTTTCCTCTCTGTTGATTCCTGCCATGAGCTCCTTCAGCTCTTTCATTTATGTTAACACTACGACTGTTCGACAACAACCATCATCATCCTCATCATCAGGAACAACAACGAAGCAACAATAATAAAATTAATAATGAAATAGGAGGTGGTACAGTGGAGGGAGAATGGGATGTGATTATCATAATTACTAATGAACGCATGAAGCTCTACTGATTGCTGGTAAACGTGTGTCCGCCTGTGTGTGTCCTCACACACTCAGGTGCAGGAGCACCTTTCTCTCACTACATTCTGCTGCTCCACTGTCCATCATGTACGGCACCCTGCTACTTCCTGGATTATAACCAATGGCTTGTTTTGCTTATACCTTTTTTCTCTTTAGTCTTGACAGATATGAAGGGAGCAGCTGTATGTCTCTCTCTGTATGGGCTCAGAACTGAGGGCTGGAGGTTCTCTCCACACAGAGGCAGGCCAGCCCTGGGACTCCCCCAAGTTAACAAATCTTTTATTACAAATAAGATGCTCTACATACTTACAGGCTTGATGCTTTTCTGAGTTAAAACAAAGTTCATGTCTGATTTACGTGTAACAGCAGCTCCACCAGAACATCCTACATTATGAGTAAGGCTTGTAAGAGATGCTCAGTGCTCCCTGCCTGCAGTTTCACGCTGTGGCTAATTTTAATAAAAGAACATGCTTAAAAATGTTTAGACATGATGTCAGAATTTGGACAGATCTGTTTGTGACCTTGGGTTCAGCAGAGCAGGCTAATGGTTAATTAGAGGTCTGAGACCAGATGGCCGTGTTCTGTGTTCAGAGGGATGTTCAAGGTAGCTTGCAAGGGAGGGAGAGTGGGAAGGAGACGCATACGTCCTCCCTCACATCTCCCTGCTGATGAAGGACCTCTGCTCATGGTACAAACCAAAAGTAGGAGAGAGCAATCTGAACAGCAGCTCTGACCTCATCTGGGCCTCATTCAGGCTTTATGTAGTGCAGACTGTGTGCCAGAGCACTCTCAGTAACATCCATCTGTTTGTCAGTGTCCTCTCCACACGTTTGCAGTGAGTACCTTCAATCGGTACGTTTGACGTTCATAACAACATCATCGTTTAAGCTCTTGAGTCAGAGTGCCTATGAAACCAAACTTCAGAGCCTAAAGGATAGTTATTTTCTTTAAACTTTAAACTGTGCATAAGACCCTTTAAAAAACATTATAGAACATGAGAACCCCAATGCAGTACAGGCAAACTGAGTGTGGCGCATGGCTGTAAGAGGCGGCTCGTACGCGCTTGAGGAGTGTAACGCCGCTCAGAGTACTGCTTCTGTGTTCTTATCATGTCACTGACAATGAGTAACTTTTCACAACAGACGGCATTTGGAAAGTAGAACAGAAGGAATGGCTGTGCTGCACAAAGCAGGCTCGCTTTGCATAAAAAATGACCCTTTCTACACTGACCCTGTTTTTTACAAGTTAGATTCTCAGTGATCCATTTCAGGAATTGTAATTGACTCACCCACAAAATGCCCTTTCTTGGTCAGCTTGCACTACAGCCTTTCTTTGTTCTGTAGCTACATGTCAACCGACCCAGTTTGGGTCTTGTAAGTGCCTTCATTCCATCAATCCATTTTTAAAACTGCTTATCCTGTGTAGGGTCGGGGGATGTCTGGAGCCCATCCCAGGGAACTTAGGGTACAAGGCAGGGTACATCTTAGACAAGATACCAACCCATACCAAGGCACAGACACACACTGATACACCACAATCAATTTGGTGGGTTGTTGCATGTCTAGCAGAATAAGTGAAAGTACTGAGTTAACCGATCCAGGGGCTTGAAAGGACACCTTGCTTGGTAAACTGACCATCTCCTTTCAAGTGCAGCTTGGAAAAGTCATGCTCCTAAAGTCCATAAGGAAATTTTGTTTAAAGCTCGCAATCCGAACTGTGCCCTGGTCCTGTCTAGTTGTTCACTGGGCTTTGATTCTGTTTTGGGTCTGTGGTCCAGATTAGAATTTCTGGCAGAATTTTGCCCCACAAATGATGACAGCTGCATTTACAATGGAGCAGAGATCAGGGAGGAATATTTTATGCATGCAGGCTGTCAGTTACTGCTCCGCTTTGATGTTCACTATTACAGACTCGCGCGTCATATGTAGACACTCCTGGACGCACACCTGCAGGCCAGGTCACAAATCACCACCCAGTGGTGCTCCACTAAACGTGGACAGGAAGATTTCTTCAGTCTAACAGTGAGCATGAGTCTTTGAGAAGATGTTGGTATGTGATGAAAGACAGAGGAATGGCTATGAGTGGGCAGACTACTCAGGTCAGGGGAGGCTCTAAAGACAGAAACTAACTAGAGTACAGAGCAAGTCTGAATATGCGATAACCACGGGCAGACCATCCAGCTGGGGAAACAGCCCCCCCATACAGGGGGGTGCACAGGGGCACATGCAGAGAGCTCTGCCA
>JABJVR010000013.1:3860069-3874005 GCA_025773905.1 Chitala chitala
CGGGCAGACCATCCAGCTGGGGAAACAGCCCCCCCATACAGGGGGGTGCACAGGGGCACATGCAGAGAGCTCTGCCATGGGCAGACCATCCAGCTGGGGAAACAGCCCCCCCATACAGGGGGGTGCACAGGGGCACATGCAGAGAGCTCTGCCACGGGCAGACCATCCAGCTGGGGAAACAGCCCCCCCATACGAGGGGGTGCACAGGGGCACATGCAGACAGCTCTGCCAGCAGGAATCCAAGCAGAGCACCACTTGTTAACATACTCCTGATTATACATCACTGGCACTAATAATGTTGTTGTCCTTAAAACAAACTAAAACTCAATAAAATTGTTTAGAAAATTGATTGCACATTGTCAATTTGTTATTTTATCAAAATAAATATTATCAAAAATGACAATAATCCAAATTTTTGACTTCTGTGATTGTGTCTTGTAATTCTGTAATCACTGTTATATAAACACTTTGTTCTACTGCAGATAGTATTCCGGTTTTTCCAAAGCTGCACTAATTATCCTTTTTCTGTCAAGAAGCTCGTTACTGCCTCGACTTTCAGCAACACCTGAACAATGTTCACACCCCACATGTCTACATCACAGCAAACAAGACGACTGCTGCTTCCCTGTTGTCATGAGATCTTTCTCTAGACTCGCTCTTCATAACATTGACTGAATATAGGAAATAAATTTCACTTTATTAGCGGCTTGAGCTAAAAGCAAACATGAAATGAAAGAGGTTGTCACTTCACTGAACCGACTGTCATCTCTTCAGATGTAGCTGCATTTGACCCCAACACACTAATGCAGAGTGAACACTGTGGAACATTGTACCCGCTTATCCACCATCCCTGTGCGCTACACCTGTACACTTACGCACCGTCCCAGTGTGCTACACCTGTACACTTACGCACTGTCCCTGTGCGCTACACCTGTACACTTACGCACCGTCTCTGTGCACTATTCCTGTACATGTGTTTACCTGCTGACTACCTCTCTTTTTCAAGTTCTTGAGCTGTGCACGCAACGTGCCAAGTAGAATAAAATAGAATTGAAAACTACTTTTTAATTGTAGCCAATTACCAAACGTCAGAATCTGGAGGAATGCATAAAAAAACTCCACCCCTGAAACATGCTGTCATGATTAAATTCCCAATTACTGTCAACAGACTGATCACCAAAGGCCGTTGGTGGGTACAGCGGGACGACATCCAGGCTGGGCGAAGCGGGCAGCTGCACAGAGCACGGTGAGGCTGGAGGAAGGGCTGATGGACAAGCTGACGGATGACGCAGGCCCACACTGGCCTCATCTGGGCTCGTCTCCGTGTTTCACATGCACACCGAGCCTCAGAGGCCCATAAGGCTGTCTAGCAGCAGCCTGTGCGCTGCTCAGCCCCCCTCAGCGGGGGCTGATTACTTTGACCCGGGTCCCAGTGTGATCTCATCTCTGCCTTTACCCCGTACAGGACAGGCTTTGATTTGAGGAGAAGGCGGTCCTAATCACGGACGATGGACCAGGAACCCGCTCACACTGTGCAATTTGGCCTGCTCCTACGTCCGCATTCCTGCATGTGCACTGCCTCCAGGGGGGTCCGTTTTCACTGAGCCATCGTTATTCCGCTCTGCGATGGGGACTTAGGGGCAGCGGAGACGCTGAGCACCGGGCTGCACAAAGCCAGTGTTTCTGGTGCCTTTTTTCTGTCTCGCATGCTCCAGCTAGGCTATGTGCACCAGGGAAAACGCTTTTCCAGGCTCAGCCTGAGCCACCTGTCAGCTCCCATGGTGCTTTGCACTTGGCCTCAACACTGCGCTCTTCCTGTCTGCATCAGATGGCCCTGTGGGAAATGAAGAGTGCAGGAAGAGGAGTAAGTGAAGAAAGATGGAATGTGAGAGGCACGTGGAATGATGTCATGGCTGATACACGCCCCCCCCCCCCCATGCTCTGGCACAGCAGGAGAATTCTGAGTATTAAATGTATGGGCGCCATCTGCTGGTTTGCTGCATCTTGATCTTCATGCTTCATCTCATTCTGACCTAAAAACAGTTCCACAACATGCATATCTGCATGGCGATTGCAGTAAATTTCATGTGTGCACACGTGTGTTTTCACCTCCTGATGTGTGTGAAACTCTAATTGTCAGAGCTGAGGGGGTGACTGTCAATCTCTCTTCTATAGTGTCAGAAGCACAGCAGTACAGATGGCTTCTTGTGACCTGAATAATATTGGAAACAAATGGAACCTGAACAAAGCCAGCAGATGGACCTCCACTCGTTTTATCTTCATCGGTCCACCGGAAGTTCTCGATGTGCCGATACATACGATGTGCCGATGTCCCCTTTCCTATTTAACTGACACTGAACACTTGTATTTTTTTCTGAAAACCTATTTACAAATATTCTTGAGGAAACCAGTCACGGTTTAACATTTAATAATAAAAAAAAACCTCTATGTTCCACACGAAATATAGGCCAGAACACGTTTCCTAAATATCATGATCTTCATACTTAACACAGGTAAATCCGTGTACTGTGTGTTATGTGAAAAAAATCTATGGCTGTAATTCAAAATCTACAAGATTTTCTTGATGTCCTGCAAAAAAGCTAATGCAATCATACTTTTAAATTTCCAGTCTATGTAAACCAAATCCTATCATTTTGGAGAAATGCAAAATTTGACCAAAAAGCCTGACAATGTTTTAAAACTGTCCACTACAGCTGATTAAGTTCAAATCAAAGTGATTTTCAACCAAGATAACTGGACGTGAGAATTAATTACATGCAACTGGGACACAAGTGAGGGACAGTGAAATCAGTTATTGATCAAAGGTGAAATCTCAGTCAGGTACAGTATCTGGGGGAATTGGACCTTTGTAATATTATATAAGAATGACTGATCCTCAGCCCTGTTAGCTGAACTAGAGCAGTCAGATGCAATGTTCCTCATTTGACCAGCCAGCCGGTGTCGGGGTGTCCCCGGTCTGATCAGCCAGCCGGTGTCGGGGTGTCCCCGGTCTGATCAGCCAGCTGGCGTCAGGGTGTCCCCATTCTGATCAGCCAGCCTGCGTCAGGGTGTCCCTTCTACATTGTACAGAAGTTTAAAAATTAACATTTCCTCTAAAATATCAAGTAAAAAGATCTACAATCACCAAATAAATGTTTCAATTTTTTCCACACTAAGCTGAAGATGGCAGCTTCACTTTCCCTGTTTTATGCAGCCTCAGAAGTTGTACAGCACATTTCATTAAAACGAACACATATATTTTGCTTCACAAACTCTCAAGCTGTGAGTGAAAGCGCAGCGGCCTGGTGGCTCAGGAGCTAGGTGAGGGATCAGGATGGGATGCGGATGTCCTCTGGTTCAAATCGCGGCCCAGCTGCCAGGTGTGCCCTTGAACAAGACACCGAAATGCTGGATCTGTGGGTGCTGTGTGTGGCTGCCCCCCCCCCAGGGGGATAGGTTACTCTCACTCACATGCCAAATTTCGTTGTGACATGTACATGTATACGTATGCAATGACAAAAAAAACTGAAAGTCTAGGCATAAAACATCTTGCACCACGTTCAAAATCATCCCAATGTGTCCTCAGTGAGGTATAAGGGCAACAGCCAGGTTTCAGGAGGATTAAAAAACATGGAAAATTGTTTACTAGCATTAATGCTGCTGAGCACATCTGAGAGCTGTTTGTCTGATGACCCTGTGTTAAGAGCTGTGTTCTGGCTCGTGCAACAGTTGAGGTGTTTGGGAGCATGGTCGAATGCAGCAGAGCTGACAGACTGGCTCCTTCCTATTCTGGGTGCTGATTGCTTTTGCATGTTATCAGATAATTGCCTTCCCTGTAGTCAGTGTTACAGGGTACAGTGACTACAGGAGATGCATAAATATGTAGAATTTTCCTCTACACAGGAATTCGTAGGTCAGTGGCTGCCTCATGTTTAAAGAAGACATGGAAATTGCGTATGGAAGAGCCAAGTCTAATTGTAAAGGCTACATCAAGGCCCTTTTCTTGACATGCAAGAATCAGGATGTTCATAATTCACTCAAATGAAAAGAAACAAATCTTAAAGGAATGTCAACTCAAACAGCTTTAGGGGACTGGTGCAAAATGGTGTACCGTGTGTCTCAGGTAACGCAGGAGAAGGTGAGGAGCCCGTGTGTGTCAGGTAACGCAGGAGAAGGTGAGGAGCCCGTGTGTGTCTCAGGTAACGCAGGAGAAGGTGAGGAGCCCGTGTGTGTCAGGTAACGCAGGAGAAGGTGAGGACCCCGTGTACCGTGTGTCTCAGGTAACACTTAAAGTAAATGACAGTTTTCTTGTGTGCGTAAAATACTGATCACTGGTGCTGGTATCGATTCTACAAATGACAAAAGCTGTTCTAATGCCCGCCGGTGTCTTTTTTCTTTTGATTGAGGTTAGTTAGATGGATATTTAAAAGCCTTATAATTCATATTTAATTGAATTTGTGCCAAGAGAGGCAGTGCTCTGAGAGCTATGGTTTGCCTTTAGGTTTCTCACACACTGGGTGTGGCTGCTCTGCCTTTGTTCCCATGTGGACTACACACACATCTCTACGCTAACATCTCCTACACACACATCTCCTCACAGACACACAGTCGGTCAGGCACCAGTAAGATGACATCACTGTAATGGTTTGATGAAAACGAGGGACGTTTACAGCAGCAGTGTAGAGAATCGGAGATTTTTTTTTCCCTTTATGATGTTCATTGTTTTTATCATTTACCATTTGAAAAGACTGAGACAACTTTCCATCTGCAGTCTTGAAATGCCATTTTACATTCCTGTGGTGAATAGCAGTACGAAAGATCAGATTTGCTACTGCAGTGGACATTTGTCAACACAAGTTTGGCCAGAAGGGATGTTGACACCACCTTGAACTGTCCTTCAGTGCCCGTTGAGTTCAGGCTACACTGAATATTAAACACAAATCATCTGATCATGACACTTGATTCAGCTATCCAAAATGTATTTAAAATTAAACTGTCAATTAGTCTTCTTCTTCACTTCTGCGTTTTGGGGTGTTCAAAGACAGACGCCCCAGAGCTCAGTTCTGTTTTAACATTAAAATAGTTTCTACTGGCTGTATCTCTGTCTTGGCTGTAGTGCAGGTCATGGACAGGTGTGAGATCAGCCTCGTGGACAGGTGTGAGATCAGCCTCATGGACAGGTGTGAGATCAGCCTCATGGACAGGTGTGAGATCAGCCTCGTGGACAGGTGTGAGATCAGCCTCATGGACAGGTGTGAGATCAACCTCGTTTTGCCAGGACACAAACTCACTACACTGTCTATTAAGTGAGCATCTTTCCATTAGTTTGCCACATATAACTGCCCTCCATTTAATGAATACCATGCTCACACAAGGCTACATTTTAATCAGTGTTAGATAACCAAAACACCAATTTCATGTAGACATCTTGAAAGTAGTTTAAATTAAGAATCTTAAAAGAAAATAGAAAGACTGGCATAACTTTAACATCCAACTCACATCTCTTAATTAAATCCAGTATGGTTTCTGAAAGGTTGTCAAAGAATCTTCTGTATGTTAAGGTCAAGCGTGATGCACCTAAAAAAGTATTTTTAATGAACTAGATAGGGCTGAAGTACAGCTTAATCAGTGGCACAAAGTGATGTTTTGTAGTGTATGGAGCTGTCTCTGAATACAGATGCTGAGTGAACCTAAGCGGCACAAGGCTTGTGGAGATCTCGCTGACAATGACCTTGAAGGCTATGCTGAGCCTCGGCCACGCCACCGGCGTTACGCTGGTATACTGTCATGCATTAACTCAGAGGGTTACCTTCGCTCATAACAACAGAAAGTTAGTGACTCATTCCTAATGGATTTATAGACATCCCCAACTTCGGAGATGCCCGGAGCCTGATGGGTGCTCGTTATGCGAGGGCACGCTGTTGGGCCACAGTTTGTGCTTTCATCGGTTCAAAACTGCTGAATTGTACATGTAGTTTACAGTAGTCTGCAGCAGTACAAGTGCATGTCCCAGTGATGGATGTTAGCTGTAGATATGGAAGCCTCAGTGACAGACATCACCTATATATGTGATGAAGGGCTTTATAGTCAAGGGCTTTCATTTTTTTAAAGTGCTTTAAAGCCCCAAAGAGGGGCTTTATATGCAGATGTGAAAGACCAAAAAATTGCTTTAGATGTAGATGTGAAAGCCCCAAAAAATGGCTTTAGATGAAAAGGTAGAAGCCCCAGCGGAGGACAAGAGCTGTAGACGTGGAAGCCCCAGCGGAGGACAAGAGCTGTAGACGTGGAAGACCCAGCGGAGGACAAGAGTTGTAGACGTGGAAGCCCCAGCGGAGGACACTAACTGTAGCAACAAGTGCTACTTCTCGCACTTACTGCCTCGTGAAATTCTGGCAAGAGAAGGTAACTCATTGTTATATGAAGACCATTAATGCACACATTTTTAAACAAAAGAACTCTAAACTCTATTGGCTTTGCTAATTTAATTAGATTAAATGCAAATGAGTGGATAATAGGAGTTTCAATTAGGCTGTAAGGGTGAACAGAAGAGCAGAACAGACTGATCATTTCTAGTAAGGAAAGCTTTTTATCATTTGGCAGGAAACCTGCTTCAGGGTCCAGCTGTAATCTCAGGAGAAATGGGCTTCTTCATGGATCTGAGCACAGGGGACACCTGCGTGCGTGTGCGTGTGCGCACGTGTGCAGAAGAGAGTGTGTTATGTTTGTGCACAATCACGTTGTGTGCACTGGGGAGAGCTTTCCAAACCACAAATGCAGTATACTCGGGTGTGTGTGCACTGAGGTGTGTGTGCACACCAAGGACTGGCTGCACAAGCACAATCACAACACACTCAGGAGGTCTCACAGCATTGGTTGTAGCTCAGATGACCAGGGGTGACCAGCTGAACACGAGTGAGCATGGATCCACTTACAACGTTTTCGGACAGAGTGCGCCTGAAGAGCAATCAGAAACACGTATGCATGCACCCACAAGGTCACTCACACAAATCACAAATCATTTTCCTTTTTTGGTTCCACAGATTTCTGGGACTTTAGAGTAACTTCTATAAATGAAAGAGTGTCGAAGGTGTGTACAGAGCAGGGAGGAGTGAAGAATGTGACACCAGCAGCTTAATGATGAGTGTTTACACTGAAGAGTTTTACATCATTAATGAAAAAAGCATCTGTTTTACATTCTAAAGCCCCCCTAAATTACACTAATTAAAAACTTTCTGTAATTACAGGGCTACAGATGGGTACTTTCAAAGCAGGTACCCTGACAGACATGAACATTAACATCAACATCAGCATTAGCAATGGCGGAGAGGGTCAACGCAGCTGTCCAAAGGCACAGCACTAACACTTATTCTATTACACCTCACTAATTTAGCTTTGTGCCAAATGGCCTCAGCAAAACTACCTGACTGTTCATGATGGCGAAGATGATGTTATCCATTCAGTCGTGTCTGTCTCTCGCCCGCCTAAGAACCAGCTCTCTCCACTGAGAGCCTTTCAATAAAATTTTCTTGGTGAGCTTTTTACGGGGAAGGTTGTCAGGTCTACCCCATCCCTCGCCCTTTACTCAGGCTTGGCACCAGCATGTAAAGTTCACATGCCTGCTTTAGCTGACTTTTGTACATGTGTAAAGTGTAGGAGGTTCATTTCTTAGCATAAGGAGAATGTTATAGTAACGTTATTACTGCAGCAGTAATGCTTAGTAGATGCTGTCAGGGCAAAGAACAGTCAGGCACCATATCAGAACACTTCCTTGGCGCCAAGCACCCCCAGGTGTCTCTCGTTAATGATGACATGGAAAAAACCTCAAAGCATCCTGCCTGGAATGATTAAGAACTTCAAAGACAACCGTTCAGTAATTTTTAATATTCACATTTTTATGATTCCATGTTTGTGCTAGATGAAAAAAACAGTACATATTCCGGTTTGACCTGCGAACATTGCAATGAGAAATTCGGACATTAACAGCCCAAACACATCAAAACACAGTGAGTGTGTGAGACATTACAAAGCCAGGATGCCTGTCACTGACTGTTGTTTTCTGCATATTGTGAGATATAAACCGAACAGCCCCACCGAATCACCACAGCTGAAAAATGATTCACTCTTATCCAGCTTGTATCCAGTCTTCTTTTCAGTAGTAAATTGTAGTCTTGCACAAAATAGCTGCTAGTTATGCAGTGGGTTGTGTACATTTTAATGATAAATTTGTAATAGTACATGCAACTGTTGTCATTTTTGTGCAGAAGCTCATTTAAAACTGTTATTGTGTTAAATTTCTTTGAGTTACATCAGTCCTGTGTACATATGTTAAAACGCACAAGCAATCCTGTGTTGTTCTGTTTTCTCACGATGAGGACAGAGTGATTGTTGACTTTGAAAATGCGATATGCATGATGTCAACATTACATGAACATGCGTGTTCACACAGGCAACACCCAGCCCTGGGTTCTGCAATCCCTGCGCACACCCGCACACACACACACACACACACACACACACACACACACACACACACACACACACACACACACACACACACACACACGTAATGCAGAGATGGCCATTTCTGTTTATTTCCAGCTTTAGTTCTGAGGAGAAAGAGGATGAGAAGGCTGAGGAACTCTAGCAGACAGTGTAGCGAGATGTGAGGCCCGGACCTCCACAGCCCCGGGATCGAACGTGCCCCACATCGCCGTCTCCTCAGAGAGACACTTTCTAATTAAGAAGAAATATGAACAGGGGAGGGACTGTCACTGTCTCAAAATTTCATTTTAATTAATCTCTGGCAGAAATCAGCAGTGCTGTGACACTAAACACATCACGACCCACAAGCAGATCCAATTTTCTGTCTCAACAGGCATTAAATTAGCAAGAACATTTCTCCATCGTCACCTAACGCTCATAACAAATGGTGCACATTAGTGCATGTGACATGATGGAGGGGTAACAAATTACCTGCTCAGGTAGGCACTCGAGACGTGACTGCACGCAGAGGTAAATTGCCTGCTCAGGTAGGCACTCGAGATGTGGCTACACGCAGAGCCAAATTGCCTGCTCAGGTAGGCACTCGAGACGTGACTGCACGCAGAGCTAAATTACCTGCTCAGGTAGGCACTCGAGACGTGACTGCACGCAGAGCTAAATTACCTGCTCAGGTAGGCACTCGAGACGTGGCTACACGCAGAGCTAAATTACCTGCTCAGGTAGGCACTCGAGACATGACTGCACGCAGAGCTAAATTACCTGCTCAGGTAGGCACTCGAGACGTGGCTACACGCAGAGCTAAATTACCTGCTCAGGTACTCACTCGAGCCGTGGCTGCACGCAGACCCAAATTACCTGCTCAGGTACACACTCAAGACATGGCTGCAAATACAGCCAAATTACCTGTGTAGTTTGACAACTACAAGAAATTTATTTTTTCTGAATCTGCCTGCACAGCAAATTAACTATTCAGGTAAACACATCAAGTATGGCTCAGCTGAATTTGTATGTAGGAGCACATTACCTGCTAGGGTAAGCGCAGGATGTGACTTTCGCCTGATTAAACACAGACAGCCTACAGTGTCTCTGCCCTTCAGTTACTTACATAATGGGAATAATCCCCACACTAGACATTTGGGTTCTGTACATCCAACACAATGTCAGCAGCAGTTACACATTAACATGGTGTTAAGACACACTGTATGATTTTATGCCAAATGCAATTCTGTGTATATAGTTACTACTACTTCAGTTTGTGTTTTGCAGAATTTTTAAGTTACAGCATTTTAAGCCATTATACTTGCTGAATGTAGCCAGTCTGGGGAGGAACTGGAGTCAGACATTGTACCTGTCCACTTCAAAAATCACGTTATGCCACACCCACCCACACACCATGTTGATATAGATGCCATATTGTCCATCCCATCCTGTACCTCTGGGTACTAATTAGTGATAATCAGGTTTGTAACTGGACCTAGTTGTGCCTCCACTGCCAGTAATTAATTAGTCTTCATTGCTGCTTTTAATTCCACTCATCTGGAAGCTCACCATAGCTGAAGCTGAGCCTCTACTAGGTGCGTCAGGAGACTAATGGTGCTTGATGTGCCATCAACTCAAACAGCGATTGTGGCAGTAGATCACTTTTATTTTTAATATCACCCAGCAGCTCGGTCATGAAAATGGTTCCATTTAAATGATTACTATGTAAATCAGCTCAAGTGCTTTCTTATTGGAAAGTGTGTGATTAAACATCTGACAGAGCTGCTGAATGGACAGTTATCCAGTGAAAACCTGTCTGTGGCCATTCATCACTAACTAAACTTTTTATGGGTGCTCTCTAGTTTACTCAGAGCACTGTGAGAGTAAAATAAGAGTAAACTAAGAGTAAACTAAGCACTGCGGTGCCCGTTTAAAAAATTTCAAATGTGTTATTGTAAAATATGTGCTTTACATACATTTTACTTTAATGCATTGACCTTAAAAAAATTTTTATGGAAAATAATTTTGAAAGCTGTACCATGTAGTTCGGTTTGTGTTGACAGTGTAGATTTGGGTGTGGACAGTAGGGACATGTCCCTACCAATATCGTGAGAACGTCAAATTTCTCTGTTTGTGTGTTCAGGGAGGTGAGGGACAGGGAGCTGATTTGGCCCCTACTAATGCTGAAACCAAATTCCATGGTTTGAGTATTAAAAAATAACAACACGATTAAAGTCAAACTACATCTGATGTCTTAAGTAATGTGCATCATATATTAGAAGAATATTGGTGTAATTCATGTGGGAAAACAGTGACATCTAATGGTAGGTTTTGTCATCAGTACGCCTGTCTGAACACAAATTCTCTTTAACGTTTGTGTTTAATCTGACAACTAATCTAATTTAGACAAAAAGAATCAAAACTTTCATAAATACATTTTAATTCCATTTAATTCATTCCTGTTTGTTCGTTGAATGTCCTTTTGAGATTATGCAAATAAAGCTGAAGGATGGTAATCTACTCTTTGACAGGACCTCTGTGTCAGAGTGGGCTGGTTCACATCACAGAAAGCGTATAACAGCAACCAAACATATGATGAAGTGTGAAGAGCTCCGCAGTGCCCGAGTACACAGGTACACCGGCTGCTCATCACACATACTGTAAGCGTTCTTCCAGGAGTACGCATGCAGTTCACAGGCTCAGAGAAGCAGCAATACACTAATCTGCTGTTTCTTGTGTGACTGAGTTCAGCGTCAATGTGACATTTTGTATAAATGCTCGACCTTTAATTTCGCGGAACCATCTTCCAGATATGCAGAAGGCTGCCGATGTCCCAGGTTAGTCTGGTGATGTGCTGAAAGAGCCCTTTGTAAAAGAGCTGGGTGTCTGAGCAGTTAATGCCCCCTCCGTCCTCCCCCCACCCTGAGGAGAGCACTGTCCCAGTCAGCAGACCATTCTCCTGCCAACCAGAAGGAATCTGACCTGCCTCATGACCACTCCACCCCTGGGGGGCATTCTCTCCCCCTCCGTCCTCACCCACAGGGTATTATACCCTTGTGCTTTGGTGCAGCTGTAGGACCCTCAGTGAGAGTGATGCCTGTTACACAGAGGCTGATGGACCTCCTGGCTCATTTGACTGAACTGGGGCCTTTTCAGTTTTGACATGTTGAAATTTTAAATAGCTTTAATCGTTACTTTTTTCATAGCTTTGGAAAAAGGACAATTTCAATTCACTGTAAATTGTACTGTGCCGTGTCAGGCTCTATAATTTCATCTTTAATAACAGATTTTTGCTAGATGTTTGTGGTTATTTTTTCAGCCCACTTACAGAGATGTGCATTAACAAAATAAAATGTCAAAATTAAAATTTCTGGTAAATGGTAAATATATGAAAAATACTTAATGGATCAAAGGTAATTTAAAATATTTTACATTTTTGATCAAATTTAAGATGGTAACAGGGCTGAAGCCATGGTAACAGGACTGACCACAGTAACAGGGTTGACAGGACCCTGATTTTGCTGTATAATGTTAGTAACCTGTGGTGGGTTGGCACCCCGTCCTGGGTGTCCTCTGCTCTGCATTCTGGGTTGGGCTCCAGGCTTCCCGTGACACTGAATTTGATAAGCAGTATAGAGAATGGATGGATGGATGGACGGAAGGATGTTACTAGGTGATTGAAGGATTTCCATCTGTATAGATGCAACAGCACCCTTATTTTAATGCAGCGCTAAAAGGAATTCTATTTACTTATGTGCTTTAATTTTATTAGGTAAACCGAATGCAAGTCAACCCTGTTACTTTCAAAAATTATACATGAAGTATGTATGAAGTACTGTTATGGTTAGTAATACGACGTGCTAATGGCTTTGTCAAATGCTGTAACATTTCGTGAGAAGTTTGCTGAACCGTACAGCCCCCACCCTTAACAGAACGCTGTTTTATATATAAAGTATTCAGTCTGTGGAGCAATCACATGCAGAGTGTGTGTATGAGAGAGAGACAGAGAGAGAAAGACAGAGAGAGACAGACCAGTGTCATTTCACGAAGCAGTTATATGAACAGTCCCTAGTGACTGTTAATGGGTCCCGCTGGGGTTTTCACCGAAGGCAGAGATTAACAGTAACATACAGTCCCATCCCCTGTGACTCACTTCTGTTGGGTTTCACTAAAATGGACTCAAATAGAGGTAGATTAGTGCACATGCCCAGTCTCACACTGACTGTACGTGTGTGAGACATAGAAATGGTCTTCAGGATTATAATTCTTAATCCTTAAAAGTCCTAGTTATTAAGTCAGAAGCAGTCTGCTTTTACAATCCCAGTGTGCACAGCATGTGACTAACAAAAATATTTGGCAGTTTTTGTTAATGTAATTCAAAGCAGTCACAGAGCGAAGACAAGTTTTACATTTTCTACACCGTTTTTTAACTTAAACTACAAGGTCCCTGTTCCAGGACACACTACATAAAATTGAGATTTTAATCAGGAAAACAGGGACATGCAGTCACCCTACTCTAATTAAGTCTGAAAGCTAATTAGTTGAAACTTCAATAATACTGTCATCATTGTAATTTGAATTTTGAGAAGAGATAAGTGCCACACCGCTGTTTGTAAACTGAATAAGTGCAGCAGCTGCTATGAAGAAGTTCAGAAGAAAAACTGTTCAACTCTCTCAAAACTTGATCAGTCACCGGTATCTGCTTATGTTTAGAGACACACGACACTCCTCAAGAAATGTGAGGAAATGTGAGAAGTGTATAAAAAAGACAAGTTAGTGTCAGCTGATGAGAACCCTTCTCTCTCATGCCCTCTTTTAGGTGCTTGTTAACACAACTCCAGTTCTCGGTGTAACTTCACAGCGACACTGCCATCACTGCTCCAAAGCTACCCTACACTCTCAATGACCCCAAATGCAAAATCAATTTACAGACAAGAATAATGGAGCAACAAACTGAAAAATGTTATAGATTGCATCAGAAAACATTTCAAGAGCTGCAGCTGAAATACTTTATTATTGTTCTATATAAAGTTACCTGAACATGTCACTATGTGACAGGGTAATGAAAACCTCTCCACACACTGCCACTTCCTATATCTGCCCCCATCACTCATTACAGATAACATTCAGCTATAGTTAAACTGCCTTCAGTGTAAATGAAAAGGAACTGTACTGTTTATTCTGGGTTAATCAAAATTGTGCTGCTTTTGTAGTGTTAGTTACCATAGTTACCACAGTTACCACTTGCTCATGGGTAACACGCTAGGTGCAACGGTACAGAACCTCCACGGGTGCGTCACGGGTAACACGCTAGGTGCAACGGCACAGACCCTCCACGGGTGCGTCACGGGTAACACGCTAGGTGCAACGGCACAGACCCTCCACGGGTGCGTCACGGGTAACACGCTAGGTGCAACGGCACAGACCCTCCACGGGTGCGTCACGGGTAACACGC
>JABJVR010000013.1:3891043-3906816 GCA_025773905.1 Chitala chitala
TTCACATGTATGCAGTCGTGCACGCACACGTTATTATGTTCACATGTATGCAGTCGTGCACGCACACGTTATTATGTTCACATGTATGCAGTCGTGCACGCACACGTTATTATGTTCACATGTATGCAGTCGTGCACACACACACACACGTTATTTGCCATCTGTTTCTGTCACGGGGGCTCTGTATAAAGTGTTGTATGTGGTGATGTCACATACATCCTACCTCACACAGACAGAGGCGGAGAGGGTGCTGTTGCTATGGTTACACCACTCGGAATGCGGCCTGGAGATAAAGCATGCCCACCCTCCCCCTACTCTCTGCCTACTCTCTGTGTTGTGGCTGTAGTCCACCCCTCATCTGTTCCACCCAGAGAGAGAGTGTAGGACTCATTGATTCATCACACACACTTGTTCTGAAATTAAGTTATTCTCAATGTCAATATTAGATGATAGAAAAGGCAGATTCCATGGAAGTTCCTGTACCATATTTTATCATGCTGGAAAAACCAGCGGCACTCAGGAGCTATGCGACACGCTGGATTCTGTTTAAAACGAGAGACAGCTGTGCACTTCGTCAACAGCTGTGATTGTTTCCAGACATTGGATACTTATAGCATCTATTCCCACCTAATGTTTTCTCATGTTACTGGTCTGCTGTCCACATATGTGTGAGTGTTTGAGTCATATCTACTGGTGTCTGATCCACATACGTGTGAGTGTTTGAGTCATATCTACTGGTCTGCTGTCCACATACGTGCGAGTGTATGAGTTGTATCTACTGGTGTCTGATCCACATATGTGTGAGTATTTGAGTCATATCTACTGATGTCTGATCCACATACGTGTGAGTGTTTGAGTCATATCTACTGATCTGCTGTCCACATACGTGTGAGTGTTTGAGTCATATCTACTGATGTCTGATCCACATACGTGTGAGTGTTTGAGTCATATCTACTGGTCTGCTGTCCACATACGTGTGAGTGTATGAGTTGTATCTACTGGTGTCCTATCCCGCATTGCATTGGTTTACCTTTTCATGTTTTTTTGTTTTTTTTTCACACTGAATATCACTTAGCCTTGTCTCCTTATCTACTTGTGCCATTCTTTCAAACATAACACACTGCACGTTACGTGCCATTATGTGGTCAGATGCCACCACATGAGATGTAATGATCTTCAGTTGTAGTGCAGGCTGTGGCCCACTCGTTTACACAGAGAGAAACACTAATAACTATGTGAATATGAGTGTGATGCAAGTGGCTGCAATAGCAGAAGAATCAGGAGTGTGTCGGGCGTACACATTTGTTGTGGCAATGCGCACACGGTGTGTCACAGTGTAACACTGTAAACAGTGTAACACAAAGGAAGGACGTGTAAACAGTGTAACACAGAAGATGTGTAAACAGTGTAACACAGGATGGATGTGTAAACAGTGTAACACAGAGGATGTGTAAACAGTGTAAAACATAGGAAGGACGTGTAAACAGTGTAACACAGAAGATGTGTAAACAGTGTAACACAGGATGGACGTGTAAACAATGTAACACAGAGGATGTGAAAACAGTGTAAAACAGAGGAAGGACATGTAAACAGTGTAACACAGAGGATGGACGTGTAAACAGTGTAACACAGAGGATGTGTAAACAGTGTAACACAGAGGATGGACGTGTAAACAGTGTAACACAGAGGATGTGTAAACAGTGTAACACAGAGAATGTGTAAACAGTGTAACGCAGCGGATGGACGTGTAAACAGTGTAACGCAGCGGATGGACGTGTAAACAGTGTAACACAGAGGATGTGTAAAAGTGTAACGCAGCGGATGGACGTGTAAACAGTGTAACACAGAGGATGGATGTGTAAACAGTGTAACACAGAGGATGTGTAAACAGTGTAAAACATAGGATGGACGTGTAAACAATGTAACACAGAGGATGTGTAAACAGTGTAAAACAGAGGAAGGACATGTAAACAGTGTAACCACAGAGGATGGACGTGTAAACAGTGTAACACAGAGAATGTGTAAACAGTGTAACACAGAGGATGGACGTGTAAACAGTGTAATACAGAGGATGGATGTGTAAACAGTGTAACACAGAGGATGGACGTGTAAACAGTGTAACACAGAGGATGTGTAAACAGTGTAACACAGAGGATGGACGTGTAAACAGTGTAACACAGAGGATGGATGTGTAAACAGTGTAACACAGAGAATGTGTAAACAGTGTAACGCAGCGGATGGACGTGTAAACAGTGTAACACAGAGGATGGTGTGTCTAAGAAGTGCATGGGGATCACCAGAGGGTTTCCTAAGTTACTGGCCATACTTGTTATTAACAGGGAAAATCTGGCATTTGTGAGCAGGGATGGACTAGGACTTGAAAACAGTCCTGGGGGGTGGTACCATTGAACATACCATATTTCTCCTAATTAACACAAGTTAAGTTACAAGTTACATACAAGGTGCGTCTATTTGAGGCCAAATGTGCAAATTATGAAGTTTTTAAAACGAGACATTCAAGTTTTTAAAAACCTTTAAAAACAACATGTTGTTACTAAAAAGCCTAACATTTTTCTTTAAAAAAATCGAGAAATTAAATTCCCATTAAATTCCCTTATAAAAACGAATAAAATTCAGTCATTAGTCATTAGGCATATTGGACACAAAATATATTAATGCTTAAATGCGGGTGAAACATGGCGAGCAAGAAGTCGTACACAGCTGCTTTTAAGCTGAAGGTAACTGTGCCGGCCGAGGAAAACGCAAACATTTTGCTGCAGAAGTGTTCAGTGTTCACCGTCGGCGAGCTCGAGATTGGTGCCGAAACAGGACACGATTACAAAACACATCTAAATCTGAGAAAAGGAAGTGAGGAGCTGGTCGGCAAGTGAAATGTGAAGATACTGAAACAGCTCAGATGAACTGGCTCGAGGAAAATACAATTTAAACACGCGAGTCATTAATTGTAATTGCTTGTACAAAAATGCCATAAACAGGACAAATGCTGAATGAATTGTGCATAATTTGGTAAGAATAACACAGATTTTGAAGACCTTATTATTGTACTCAATTAACTTCATTGTCTGACAAAAATCAAGGTGCATGTATTGTAAAACTACTGAAAATATCAGAACCTGTGTTTTACAAGTGATGCTGGTGAAATGCACGGCAAATCAGTTTGGGATTCAGAAGCGGATTGTGTCCAAATATGTCACGCTTTAATCGCATAGAAGGGGGACGCTTTACCGTGTCTCGTACTGTATTATCAGGTGGGGTTGCATCTATTAGAGCAGGCACGTTAATTAGGAGAAATAAGCACATGTTCGCTTTAAACCTATTGTGTATTTTATGGTAAGTACGTCCAACAGCCGACCACACACTAGGCATTACATTAGCGGCCTGGTGGCTCAGTGGGTACAACATCAGGCTGGGATGCACAAATTTCTACATTGAAATCCTAACCCAGCCAGGTATGTCCTACACTCAAACGCTAGCTCCCCAGGGCTGCCCACTGCTCCCCCCAGGGAGATGGGTTATGAGAACAAATTTCATACAAATTTCTCATATATGACCCACATACTTGGCTATGAATCTGAGTCCCTCCCTTCTCTGTCACAGAATGTCCAGATTACCTGTCCGCTTATGTTTGACAGCATCAAATGCACTGAACACATGCTACATGTGAAGCCCTAGAATACTTTCTGTGCATATAATGTACGGCGTTTTCACATGCTTGCTTAATGGATGCTATTGTCTTCACCCAAACCCCAGCGTTCATCCGAGCGCCGATCCCCATGGCGGTGGTGCGGCGGGAACTGTCATGTGAAAGCTACCCCATCGAGCTACGCTGCCCTGGCACAGACGTCATCATGATCGAGAGCGCCAACTATGGCCGTACAGATGACAAGATCTGTGATGCTGACCCAGCCCAGATGGAGAATACACGATGCTATCTTCCTGACGCATACAAGATCATGTCCTGGAGGTAGGGCCCATGTTTACCTGTTTGTTAAGTTTCAGGTTATGGTTTCAGTGTCACCAGGGTTGATACTCTTTGGCCATTTCCTCTCTGTATAAACCTGTACATTAGTATGTACAATATGCTATGACCACAAATACTGAAATCCCATAAAACAGGCATTTCCAGCTCAGGTGATGGTCTGAGTCTCATATATGACAATTTAACCAGAGTCTGTACCATACCTGAGCACAAATGCCTTGATCACATGGAGCCGGTGTGTTGAAGGCCTCTTCAGGCACGCACAGACGTGTGTCACGCGAATGCCGGAACGCACCCTGTCACATGCCATGAGCTCTGTCACCCCCTTCCCCTGGTCCTGTGCACAAGGTTTGTGGCTGTTGTTACAGCTCCAGTCTATAAGCTCTTTAGAAGGGCAACAAAACGTGACCTCTAAACACAATGTCCAATTGCAAAGAAAACTATATACCAGCGTCTGCTAACAGGATATATATGTGTTGGTTTGCATTTTAGGTGGGAATTTGTATAAACACTCCAGAGATGGAATTAACCCATGCTTTCATGTATATTATTTTACTTTCATTTTATGTTGTAGGTAGCAAACCATAAGAACATAACAGGAATGTTAAAAAAAAAAACAATTTTATGCTTTAAATGTGAATAAATGTTACATTGACAAAAAAAGGGGGTGTGTGCACATGTGCGCAGAGGCGGAGCAGTGGCACACACACACACACACACACGTGCACACACTAAACTGCATATACACGGTTCATGTTCTTGTGTAACCGTCAGAGCACTGGCCCAGTTCTGGACTCAGATGGGTAGATCAGCTCAGTCGTGGTTCACACAGTTTGCTCTTAGCCCAGAACACAAAATGTGTGAAGTATAATTTACTGATTGCTCATGCAGACTACTCGCTGTCAATACCCTAATTTCCTCTCAAAGAGGAAGCTATTTTCTCTTCGAGGACCCTGCAATATCAGCAAAGTGGGACTGCTACCGTTCTTCTGTAAGGAGCCAATTTAACACAACAGAGAAGATTCTAGTACTTCAAAGTCTGTGTGCGTGAAACTCGGATCATGTCTGTAGTTGTTTTTTTATTTTTTTTGGTGAGGCGTCTTCCACTGGCTGTTAGACAAGGCCGTTACTATTGGCTGTCAGTCTGGATAAGAAGCTCACGACCATCTTGAAAGCTCTCTGCTTTTGATCCAGCAGTAACCATACCTGGTGCGAGCCACTTCCACGTGTCCCTGGTGCACGTGAGAACTGAGACCCACAGCTGTTCATCTGGAACCCGGTTGTTTCCTGTAAGCAACACCATCCAGTGTTTAATACTTAGCCCCACCATGGATCGCATAACATTCCAGTAACATTCTGCAAAAGAGCTCAGTCTGTCTGCCTGCACTTGACCTGGTCTTCATTCCAATCGTGAAGAATGCATGCCTTTTACAGTAAAACCAACAATCCAGGACAAGAGAGTACACACTGGGTTTTACTGCAGCACATCTGAATGTTAAATATTTAAACAACATATTTCAGTGTTGAGAACACTGAGCTGGAATTCACTTCGCTCATGCCGCACTTCATTTCATTGTTAGAAAGTTCAATGGTCATTCTGGTCACCCTGGACTTCACTTCTGCACAGCCCCATCCAAAAAAATTACAAAATCAATAAACATTTGCTCCTTTTCAGCCATGTCCTTGTACCATTCAAGGCGTCAGCATACTTAGTGGGAACCCCTAGTGAGAGACTGGGTGTGGCCCTGAAAGGTGATCTACACTAGCGGTGGACCGTCCTGTCACAACTCTGGGCTTCGTTCCTCCAGAGCCTCTGTGTGTGTTCGGTGTGTGCTCTCAGTAGGGCTGTACTGCGCGTGCCACTTTTACACCACCTCTGTCTTTGTTATACACATCAGTCTCCTCGAGTCCAACAAGTGAAGCACGATGTCTGTTTACTGATGACACAGTTCGGTACCAGTTTATAACCAGTGTTGTATAAAGTACCTGAAAGCCACACTTAAGTAAAAGTTCAGTTATTTTATTATATCTATTAACTGTATGTAAGTATTAAAAGTAATCTTTTGAATAAATGTACTTAAGTATTGAAAGTAAAAGCAAAAGTATCTTGTTAAAACAGCCAGTTCAGTAATGTGTCCATGATTAAAACCTTAACACCTCGATTTAAACGCACTCAGAAACACTAACATTGTATCATCATTACATTAGGAGGTAATTTTTACTTTGCTCAGTGTTGGGTACCAGGCCTCTTCCCAATTTCCAACTGATGTTTGTTCATCAACAGCTAATTAACTTTATGCAATGCTAAAGATATGATTAACTGTAATGTATTGAAGTTCATTTTAATGTTTTTACAAAGAAAACAACATGCTCCAACTGACCAATGAGCAGCATTACCTGTTCAACACTTCAGCCAAATTTCTCAGCCTTATTATTATATATAGCTAATGTTAATGTCAGCAAAATCAGTAATGCAGCAGGGCTAATACGACTCACAAACACGGTACTGTCATAACGTTATGTTAAAGTGGAAAAAAAACCGTTAGTGTTAAGTGCTTAATACCTGAACCACATATCTCTATAACGTTTGTTGTCTTTGTTTTAACTTACCTCAGTGTGTTTTTTGGGTTTTTTAATGGCAGAATTTTAGTGCATTTTGGCAAACACAGGGAGGCACTTCATTTGATATGAAGAATCCTTCACGCCAAGAAAGGAAAACATCTTCTGAAGATGTGGCCTGACTCGTGTAAAGCAGGGAGGTGTTGGTGAAGGTTTGCCTCACCATGCGTCCATGACAGCTTCTTTAGACCTGCCGAGCTTGTTAGGCTGGCTGCAGAGACTGAGAACAGAAACAGTGGTGTAATGAAAATGCCACATGGGAAATGCATCTGAGTAAAAGCACGCATTTTATTCAAGTAGTGGAGTAAAAGTCGACAGATATACAAAAACTCAAGTCAAGTACAGAAACCTCCCAAATACTATTAATACTTAAATACTTGTTAGAGGATGCCCTGAGCGGCCAGTGGGTAGATTTTGAAAACTGCCCGCTGCACCAGACAAGTCCAAATGCCTGTGATTTATTGTCCCCAAGATCCACCCAGTGCACAGGGCCCAAAAATGATAACAAAAGAAAAATAAAAATTAAAGAAGAAAAATCTATCACCAACTAAATAACATAATACACAGCAAACAAACCAACTCTGGCACCAGAGTCCAACCACAGGGAGCAGACCAATCTCTCATCTCCAGCCAGTAAAAACATTTTGTGTTCTGTCCTCGAGAAGCCATATCTGAGCTCGTTAAATAGGTGCTGGCATAAACCATTTTAAAGCATTACAATTATATAATCACAAAATGAAAACAAAGCTGTTTAAAATACCATGTAACACATTTACAACAATCAATCAGTATACCTTTATACATCACAATAAATAAATAAATACATTTCCATAAATATCTCCACACTACAATTCCCCCTCCCTTGGTTGTTATGGTTGGATTCACCCATCAGCAGATAGGCACACCCTAAACTACTTTACCCAGTAGTCTTGTGAGCTTGGGTCCTTTGACGGGTGTCCCAACATTTCCTGTTCAAACAGACATGTGGGTAAATTGAGTCAAACATTCATTACTGGTTTAAAAACTTAATCTTTTTAATATCAGCTAACATTTCAGTTGGCCAGCCTGAAATGGTTAACTAATATTACATTATATTACTGTTTTAACTGAAGAAGAGTTTAATAAACATGGACTCGTACAATGGTTTCTCGCGGTGTCCATTCACTAATGTTCCATGGAATGGACCAGGGTTCCGTTACATTACTGTAACGAAGTACTGTTTCGTTACATTACACCACTGTTCATTACAGCACAGCCTCATCAAATCACACATAAAGCGTTACTTACTGTGAATCTTTAAGCATTTACATACACACTAATATTATCCACAGAAACTTTCGTACCATTGCCTCAAAAAAAAAAAAAAAACAACAGAGATAACAACATTATCACCATAACTAATATTATACGATGGCATTTTAGGGCCACTATAAAAATAAATAAATAAAGTTCAGAGAATAAAGTCAGAATATTCTGAGCATAATGTCGGAATATTCTGATTTTAAAGTCGCAAAATTCTGAGAATAAAGTCGGAATATTGTGGGGCGGCCATGTCACACTTTCCTTATCCATATTGTGGCACACCTCGGTCTGATTTAGTGACTTGTTTATTTTTGATCATTAGATCTAGCTAAATTGAGCACACGGTATTTGGCTGAAGCCATTTTCCCGCCTTTTCTCGCGCTCTCTTTGCTTTGCCAGTGGCACACAGCTGCCGCCTTCCTGCTGCGACTCATATCCACACACACTTGCATCAGGCTGTGAGCTTGGCCTACTTTGGAAAGTGCTTTTAATTTTCATGTATTTATTTTTTGAGTAGTGATGAAAGAGGAGCAGCAGTAAAGGTTTGACTTACTGTGCCCTTCAGCACTAAAACAGTTTGACTCAGTTGCAAAGCTGTTTGTGGTGTAGAAGTTAGAAGCAGTAATGGTGAAGTGCCATTTGTGGCTTTCTTGCCTAGTGTCCGTCGGTCTGCTTGCTTGTATACGGTGTCCTACACACCTGGCAGACTCCTGCTCTTTACACAATGGTGCTCCTTCCCAAACCATACTCTTTGAAGTGGCTTTTCCTTAGATTGTGAGCTTGGCAGGTCTGAATGGAGAAAGTGGACGTTTTTATAAAAGAAAAAATTACTTTAGGGACAGCAATAAGAGTGCATACAGACACGCACAACACACACACGCACATAAATAGAATATATAGAGGTTCATGTTTGAGAGGAGCTTATTCAGCTCTTGTTGAGACAGGTAGATTACACTGAGGTTGTAATGTCTCTCCTGCAGCTGCCGTTGCCGCAGCCTGCCCCTCTTACACACTGATTACACCCCCTGCTTTCAGTTCATTTTAAAATTAATCATCCCTTTAATTTTGACTGACCTTTTAGATGACCTTTTAATTAGAAGCTCCGCTGGTGTGCTCTCTTTGCCCTGCCTGGTGACCCCACGCCCTCGGTTTACTGGCACCCTTACCTCACCAGTATTAGTGATGTTACGTACGTGTGCATGTTTCCACATACGTTACATGAACGTTACACCATCACACTTCCCTGGTAAGTTCACAGGAGAACAGTCTGTCTGTTTTAGCTGCAGTGGAAAATAGACTTTTTATCAACAGCTTGAATCTGTGAATCTCCCCCAATCAGTGTCTCTCTCTCACACACACACACACACACACACACTTTTTGTGATTCTCCACACATATATCTGAAAGTTGCATGACTGTAATTAAATGGAAATTGGAGCAGTATCCCTGTATTTGTGATATTTGTGTTGTGCTCGTTGCAGTCGTTGCCCTAGACCAGCTGACTTCACCTCTGTGTGCCGTGGCAGTGCCGTACACTAGGAGCTGTTGTAACATCTCACACCACGACAGGGGAGAATGCAACAACATATGCGGCTCCTGTTACCAAGCATCTTCCTTTCTGCATGTACTGCAGTCCTTACACGCTGCATGCTCACCAGTAGACAGTTGCCACGTGAGATTACATCCAGAATTTAAACTCAGTTTTCCTCTGACATTTGTTTTATATAACTGTCTTAAGTTGGAAAGGGCTTTGACAGAGTGAAAGATGGAAGCACTTCTTCTCACTTCATTCTTTCCACTTGGTATTTATTATTTCTCCCTCTTGTCTTTTTTTTTTGCTCTTCCATTTTGCCAATTAAATTTGCAGAGACCATCTGAGCTCTCAGCCTGAAGTGGGCGGAGGTTCTTTTCAATTACCTTGCTGGTGATTGGCTAATCCCATATAGACCTCTTTTATTCTTTCAAAAGATTGGTAGCTGTCAGCATTGTGACACACCCAGCAGAGCCGTGTGAATGAGATCCACGTGGCAGATATAACATACAGAAGCCAATTATAGATCTTAAGAAAAAAGTTTTGATTATTTTGACCTGCACATCCTACAAAGTGTGACAACAGGCATATATTAAACGTTCTGTGTCTGGTCTGTAGATGGTGTGCGTGTGTGTTTGGGATAGACAGGTGGAGGTTTTGCAGATGGAAGCCCTTTGTCATCCTGACCGTCCGTTGGCCCTGTGAGCCAACCAGCTCCTGCCGATTCTCTCCTCTCCCCCTAATTTCATCTCTGTCCCAGATGGTGACAGGGACTTGGCCTTGAACTTCACCCCTCACACTTCAACCACTTCACAGCCCGCTCCCTGTGCAAACAGCTTTTCCCTGTCAAAGTACAAACTGGTGATCACGAACAGAAAGTGAAATTAATGCGAGATGAAATTTTTAACTGCACAAACAACAGCCCACAGATCAGGCTTCGGTTTGACTTGGACAATATGTATTATTTCAGTACGTATTAACTTTCATGCAAAAAATAAGATGTGAACAATATAAGAAACACGTCACTGTAACGTACAGCCTGGATCTCATCGCGAACATAGAGAAAATATCTTTTATTGTCTTATCTGGGTACCAAAGAGAGGCTGAGGTAGGCTCCACTTCCACAATGCACTGAGAAAGGGTCTAAGATTATGTGTATCTGCTACACAAAAAGGACGGAGCAGTTCCAAATTAGCATGCGTTTTTTTCCTTGAACATTTAGACTCCATTGTCAATGGTCCTGTTCCACAAAATTATTTTCTAATATTTACAAATTAATCCTGTAAACAGGCATTTGTGAGGAAACACCAGTCAGCACAAAATAAGACGTTATTGTAGCATCAGCTCACCAGTCAGAAATGAAACGCGGTGTGATACTGGATCAGCCTCTGTAGGGAGCACCGGAGAGGTGAAGCGTCACTCTGACTTTGATTGGCAGTGTGTTCATCTCAGCTTCGTGTTGTTGTTGTTATCCTGGTGTAATTATGATGGTTCTCTAACAGGCTGTGTTTAACGACCTGCTCAGACTGGATGATTTCCTCCTTGTCAGGCCTGAAGTTTGCATTTGGAAAAATAACCTTTTAACTTTCCGTTCATAACCTTTTCAGCATTCCCACTCACAAATATTAAAAATGGCCTGGAATTTATTTAGTTTTGTTTGTATATGAATTATTACTATTTTCTTGATGTATCCCTGCCTGCGCTCACTTTATCGGTTTTTGAAACTTTTTTCATTTTAGCCTACATTATTTTCTTGATCACTACAATTTGTTCAACTCATAGATTTTTTTTTGTTATTTAATTACTGTAAATAAATATGCAGACAAAAGGATTACCCTGGTGTTGCAGACTAACTGCTTAGGCAAAGTGATCTGTCTTATTTCTATAGACTGCATGCATAGCCAAACAGTTTAGAAGCCAGTGTGTAACTCCCCACGCCACGTACATCAGCACCGGACGCTGAAAAGGGCTCACAAGCCTACTCATATTTATGAAGACACTTCTGCAGTTTTGCTGTTGCTATTGTTTTATACTGAGACAGTATTTCTGAGTATTACGTATTACATTCAATGTCCCAAATGTTTAAACGTGATCTAGGTAAATTTGCCGGTTTGTGTATGTATTGAGAGTTGTATTCTTTGTCAGCTGTGTTGAATGGAGCGCCCAGTATGATGTCATGGTGTGATAATTGATTGGTTGAATATAAATATTATACAGGTAGTCCCTGATTTATGATTGAGATGCGTTCTGATGACCCCATCCTTACTTGAAAGTGTCGTAAGTCGAGACGGCCAAAACACCACAAACACAGAAAGAATACACGCTCTAACAGCGAGACAACTGAACTGTGTCGATCGCTGGTGAGAGCGAGGCGTCTCACAAGGCGGGAGATGCGTACATCCCGGCAGCGTCTCAACGCATCGTACCACATACGCCGCTACGTTTGCCTGCTGCATGAAATTTATTATACTTTAACAATTTAGTTGTATCGTGATTGTTCTCCATGATTATTTAAGGGACCGCTCAGTTTTGCTCTGTCCCTGTGTATCTGCTGTGTGAGTGTCTGCTCACACACTTCTCTGGGGGTAAACAGGCTCACAGGGGTGTGAAGACATTTACCTTCACATGTAACACACTGTATGGTGCGCTGTAGAAGCAGGCTGTCATCTGTAGACGTGTTGGGGACAGCTCTGTTCCTAATCACTTTGGTGAGCAGACATCACAGGGGACACGTCCTGCAAGTCCACGTGGTCAGTAGATGGACCTGCACAGAATGTTCTGTCCTCTTATACAGTTCACACAGAGGGCATCAGCTGTTCTTCACCTGATCCCTTGACCTTGGCTTGAATGGCCTTGACAGTCACATTGATCTCAGGTGTTTTCTATCGCCAGTATGTTGACACAGGTATAGTGCTATAGCTGAGAGTGGCCCTTTGCTTCCTCAGTAGCTGCTGTGAAGCACAATAATAGAGTGAAAGTTAATCACGGCTGATGAAACAGTTGATATTACTCCAGTGCGTTGGTGTGTTGAGCTCTGCGTGGCAGCGAGATCAGCCTACATCGGTACCTCGGCCTCTTGTTTCGCTCAGCATTAACGAATCCTACACTAAAGTTTTCCAATTGTGCTGCTAAATGACATTTGTCTCCACACAGCAGATATGAACAAACCCCTGCAGGTTACACTGATGTCAGAGCATCAGAACCACCCTTCATCAGTGTTTTATGTTCCTCGTAAATGATGCCAGGGTCATCAGCTTGTAGTTTACACATATTGTAAAGAAGCCATTTGTTAGCTCAACACATCAATATCGTGTTTGTTTACTGTCGTCAAATCCGAAAATTAAATATATAAAAATATACACAAAGCAGCTGCCAGAGTTAGCAAGCGTTTATTTATATGTTTTTATATTACACAGACAAATTTATACTGCATACACAACTTGTCACACCAAGCCTGGATCTAGACAGGCAAGGAGAGAAGCTATGATCAGATCGTTACTAACAGAACTGAGATCAAGGCAAGCCACCATTTATGGACAATGTACATTTGTTGACATGCAGATTGATGGGATATTGCATTTAGAACTTTTTGCCCTCTTTTACATGTAAAGTTAGCACCGAGCGATTCTGTCTCTTTTCACCTGTTTCTCTGCATCATATATAACTCCAATGAAAGTGCATTAGATCTGTGTCTGAGCAAACCACAGCAAAGGAATGCGGCACTGTGTCAAGAATCACAGAAAGAGCGGAAGCGGCTGCTGGAGTCGGACGTTAAGGTTTCCATGGTTACTGGGGGTGGAAATGAAAGGCGCGAGTTCAGAGACTCCTTGGATGGTGTGCGTTCAGTTCTCCCTGGCAGCAGTGGCTGCACTGGCGATGCGATTAAGCCCCTTTGTGAGGCTGTGCCACTCGTGTGTCCGTATGAGCCTTTTAAGAACACTTTGGCTCCTTAATGGCAGCTTTCAACTCGCTCTGCACGTAACAAACAGCGACCCAGCGCCTGAAAGGCCGGTCTGGCTGCCCTTCCCCCTGCTCTGCTCATGGACCTGCTGAGACTCCCACATTCAGGAGCTGAATTCCCAGCAGAGAGCATGTGGCTTTAAAAGGACTGTGTTTAGCATGTCCTGAGCAGGTAACCACAGTCAGAGATACCTACGTGATGGTGCTAAACTCCCTCAGTTACCCCGTTCAAGAGGGAATTACGTACAGCAAGAAAAAAAGCAAACGTTCTCAGACTCTTAGCAAAGTGATAAACAGTCTATTTATAAATGCGTAGGAATGTTTCTCAAAACAGAATGTGTTTGTGAAGTGCAGAAACAGCCTCTGCACTATGAGAAGAGTCCAGTTTTCCACAGTCATTGCTAGTTAGTGGCATGGTTAGAACACAATGAGTTGATGTGATGTTTCCTGTGCAAAATTACACCAAACCACTAACAACATGGGCATGTCATACAGCTCACTGAAAGCAACAAGACTCACACAGCACATGCAAACATGTCTTATTGACTGGAAGAAAGTGTGACAGGCAGTAAAGTCTCATGCATTAACACTCTGCTTGTAATAACAGAACTTCCCAGGTCATGTAAGGACACAAGAGCATTTCTTGTGTTGATATTTGCATGTTATACAACATGACAATTCCAAGGGGATGTTATCAGAAGTGTGATGTGGCCATAATGTTGAAGTGACATGATTAATGCTGTAACCCAACACTCTATAAACCAAAAAGGCCAAACAGCATCCACTTAACCTAATGTTATTCTAATGCAGTTTAATAGATGTGTGCATTGGGAGTAGATTGGCAGACACAAAGTTCAAATAAACAGATAATTGTGTTAACAAAGAAAGTCATTCTGCATCTTTGTGCATTAAACACCATTTTTTTTGCTAAAAATGCACACACCTTCACAAGCATAAAAAAGTGTTTCAAGACTTCAATTCTCTTTCACAAAAATGTCACATTGTACATTATGTCATATCAGCATAACAAAAGCAAAGTGCATTGAAAATGTGCCGACACATTACATGGATGGATACGGTTTCCATGCAGTGTGATTACTTTTGAAAGGCAGGGACCAGAGTTTAACTACGACGTGTAGTCCGCGTCACCGCGCCACTCGTGGGCCGCGTCATCGAGCCGCGCCGCTCGTGGTATTGCATAATAAACTGTTGTTATATTTGCCCTTACTTTCTGTACTGATTTTTAAAACATCTACAACAATATGTAATGCCAGTTATACTTTTTTTTGTAATGGCAAGGTGTAAAAATTAAGACTATAAAAACAATTGATGAAATTGAAGGTATAGATTTATCTTGTACTCAGCACTTCCTGCATAAAAAAACATCTTTGTTAGGCAGTTAACATACAATTGGTCATTAAGAGCCCTGGTGGCAGACAGAGAGCTGCCATCTTCGATAGTACATGAAGCAGGTATCACCCATGTTAGTATTTTGTTGGTATTTACTGTAACATTTTGTCCTACACACAAAGTGGGGTTTGTTTGATGGGTAGCATTTGTGTTCAGGGTGAACAACTTCAGTTTGGGGCAGAACAAATTGCTTGTGACCTTAATGTCAGCCCAACAGCTGAAGAAAATAAATGCAGCCCAGGTTAAGTTGAAAACTGTACATCTAGTCAGAGGGACTGTACATCTAGTTAGATCTTGGTAAGATTTTGGTGTACTGGATGTGTACAGCTTGTTTAGCTGACTACATTGTTTGTTATGTAAACCCCTTGAACGTGTGACAGCACAGAAGTTGGACAGTTCTGGTCACAAATGTTTTTTTCCCTCCAGTTTTTTCTGCTGAAAATCAGAACGGTACCTGCATTGCTCCTTTGTTACATAAACACCTCACCATCTGTAGAATCTTTCTCATGGTTTCTTCTCTCTTCCATTTAAATGGAGAAGTGTAATGAAAGGGCCTGTTTAATCACCGCTGTGGCGGAGGGATGACCCCTGTGCGACTGGGTGACATTTACAGGGATGACATTAACTCTGCGGAGAACAGGCAGGCTCTGCAGACGACTTTCTGAGCGGTGATTGGGGTGAGTCTAACACAGGTGTTCCTGTCCAATAATGCAGAGCCGGAAATAGGATTTTGTGTGCTGACCCTGTGACCCTATTGATTATTTACTGAGGAATCGATGTTAATTAAAACATAAAGGAACTATTTAATTGCACGGTATAAATCACAGTATCATGGCCCTGTGACCTTGTGTGAGCTGTTCAGAAAATGAGTGCTGTGATCTGTTAGGGCATTGATGAAAGTGTAAAGTACCAGAGAGGGATCTGTGAGAGGTATGAGTGAGGCACTGGTAC
>JABJVR010000013.1:3906916-3925872 GCA_025773905.1 Chitala chitala
TGACTCTGTGGACCTGAGAGGGATCTGTGAGAGGTATGAGTGAGGCACTGGTACTGACTCTGTGGACCTGAGAGGGATCGGTGAGAGGTATGAGTGAGGCACTGGTACTGACTCTGTGGACCTGAGAGGGATCTGTGAGAGGTATGAGTGAGGCACTGGTACTGACTCTGTGGACCTGAGAGGGAACAGTAGAATGTGTGCTCAGAATCCTTACAGCTAAAATGCTGGATCGGCCATATTGCACCTGATTCATCTGTCTGTCCCATTTGCACCTAATTGTACTGTAACCTCTGTCACTGGAACAGATATTTTACCTCTGAGCACCTTTAGTCAACAAGCTACGTTCAGGTCCTCTGCTTGACTTTTGCCGCTTGCTGGAAAATTACTGTAAAACATCCTTCACAGTGTGTTATATGTAAATATAATCTGCTGCCTTGTGGGGTATGGGTTTGGGGCAAAGTTCACTAACCAGATGAACAGTTATGAACATGGTTGTATGGGCAGAGAGGTGGATACATAGATACTGTAAATTTGGGCTGTCTGTCCTGGGAATGCTTATTTTAGTTTTACAAGCCATTCTGTATATAAAAAAGTGAAGATATGATCTCTTAACAGTCAAGAGCTTTTGTCACAGAATATTAACATGGAGATCAGGCTATAGATATCAACGCAAAGGAGATAAGTCACAGAGGAGACCAGTGACACAGAAAAGACCAGCCACACTGAGAGACCAGTGACATTGAGGAGATCAGCCAAACTAAGAGACCAGTGACACAGAAAAGATCAGCCACACTAAGAGACCAGTGACATTGAGAAGACCAGCCACGCTAAGAGACCAGTGACATTGAGAAGACCAGCCACACTAAGAGACCAGTGACATTGAGAAGACCAGCCACATTAAGAGACCAGTGACATTGAAAAGGCCAGCCACATTAAGAGACCAGTGACATTGAGAAGACCAGCCACATTAAGAGACCAGTGACATTGAGAAGACCAGCCACACTAAGAGACCAGTGACACAGAGAAGATCAACCACACTAAGAAACCAGTGACACAAAGACCAGCCACACTGACACCAATGACACTGAAAAGACCAGCCACACTAAGAGACCAGTGACACAGAAAAGATCAGCCACACTAAGAGACCAGTGACATTGAGAAGACCAGCCACACTAAGAGACCAGTGACACAGAAAAGATCAGCCACACTAAGAGACTAGTGACACTGAAAAGACCAGCCACACTAAGAGACCAGTGACACAGAAAAGACCAGCCACACTAAGAGACCAGTGACACAGAAAAGATCAGCCACACTAAGAGACCAGTGACACAGAAAAGACCAGCCACACTAAGAGACCAGTGACACAGAAAAGATCAGCCACACTAAGAGACCATTGTCATACAGAAAACCATCCACTCATAGTAGCTACACCAGCAGCAGGCCAGTCACACACCTAATGCTGTCACCCCTCCTTAGCCTGAGCCGGACCCTCGTATAGCTACCATGTGTGCTGCTGAAAGCATTGTTTACCCATAACGATGGCGGTGATTACCAAGCAGCAGTGTGCGTTTTCTGACATTACATTGTGGTCAATCAGGTCTGTAGTTAGCAGCAATGAGAAGCACTTCAATCCAATTATATTGCTGTCTGCAGGAGTGTCGCTATGGAAATGGAAATTAATCCACCTCCTTGCTGACTGTTCCCACTCATGTCCCCCATCGTCCTACTGTACAGTTATGTGGGGAATTACTTATTTTTTTTACTCAGAGACAGTAAAAACAAAATTTCATCATGGCGTTCGATGTTCGTGGTTTAATTTGTGCAGATGAAGCCTTTCCTCTCCTCTGTTTTTTTTCCATTTTTAGCAAAATTAAATGCAGAAACAAGTGAATCATTCACAATTTGTGGCTGTGTAATAGTACTCACCCTGAATTTCTGTGTGAATCAGCCACGGCCTTTTGTATGAGAGGGTCAGCTCAGTTTAAAGGTGGACGATTTCTGAGTGAGAACAGGTGTGTTCAGGTGTGCGATGGCAGTTCTAACACAGCTGGAGTGTCCCGCTTCACTCGCTATCTCCCCATCGAGTTAGTCATGGTGAAACAGCAGTGTGCGCTCACCTCGAAACTACAGCCAGTGAAGGTTGTCAGTGAGCCCGCATCATCTTCGTGTTGCGTTTCCTGGCAGGTTCACGGCTGGAAAGACAGCACCAAATCCTCTCAACTCACTAGTATGGAGACTGTCCACCCTAGGGTAGCTGGGTGTTAGTCCCCTTTAGCATACATGTGCAGGTTTGACATCGCTGTAGTAAATGTGTTTTGGGTTCTGAAAACATTCTGAGGGTTGTTCTCCGTTACTAACGTCATCTCTGATTTTGTTGCAGGTGCAATAACCGGACCCAGTGCGCCGTTGTGACAGGACCCGATGTGTTTCCCGACCCCTGCCCCGGAACCTACAAATATCTGGAAGTCCAATATGAATGTGTTCCCTACAGTACGTGTTGCTCTTTCAAATACTTGTTTTTCACATAATCCAAAACAGAGCCTGATCCAAACTCAGCTGCTGTAATTAACAACTTCATTAGGCTCCAGTGAAACTGCGGTGCGCTGTTTGTTATAATGTCTCCATAAATCACATTACAGCACTGCAGACCCAAACTGTTATGTTTATCAGAACTTTGGCCAATTTCACTTAAGTCCAAATATTTAAATGTTTATATGGCAGTCGGAGTGAAAATCTTTCAGATTAACTTTTTTCACCATCAGTTAATCACTCTTTGAGTGCATTCACTAACTACAGAGGAGATACTGAGCGTAAATTATTAAGCAGCTTTTATTTTACAATCATAAACAGTGATATAAGTTTCATGCTTAAAAACCATGCAATTAAATTCAGTTAAAATTTTGTTTAATTTTATTTAGTGCCTTCCACTACATACTTTTTCTAAGGCGCTTGAAACAGATGTTGGACAATGTGTGATGTAAAGTTTCAATGTGCAATGACTGAAATGGAATACAGAAGGAAAGAGTGAAAGATGGATGTGAGGAGGAAAAACATGTAGATGTGTGAGGTCTCCTGGCTGCCTCAGCCCTCTGGGGATGCTAGCATCCTGCAGTTTAGAGACAGAAATGATTATGTGATTCTTTGTGTGATGTTTTTAGTACGTGGTAGGTTCAGTATGTTTGACGTGTTCTATAACACGTTGTGTTGTGTTGAGTATGAAGTCTCCAGGTCTGTACCTCTGTGTGCCAGTACTAAACGCACATCTCTAGCAGATCTTCATGACAAAGTGCTGTATCCATGGTGATCTTCGTCATGTGATGTGCTAAATGTGTGACTTGATCATTATGTGATGTGCTCAGTACGAGATGTGTTCAGTATGCATGACATGACCATTATGTGCCATGTACTGTGTTTGTGATGCGTTCAGTATGAAGTCTCCAGGTCTGTATTTCTGTGTCAATACTAAACACATCTCAGGGACTCGCGGATCCTCTTGAGAAAGTGCTGTATCCATGTGATCCTACGGGGACCTGTGACACCAGTGCAGTGCTCCTCTCAGATAGCATCCAGACGTGTGGGGGGGCAGTGAAGATGTGTCAGGGCAGAAAACAGAAAACACATGGTTGTGGAGCAGCACCACTGGTGGGAATTACAATGACATGTTTATGTGGTGTGGCTAAGCTAGGTGTTCGGTGGAGAACGCGTAAGCTCACAGCAGGAAGCCACAGCGTCTGCAGCGTGCTTTAAAACTCACCTGGAATCTCTGTGTTGTCACCTCATATTTTTTGCACATTCTAAAATGTCTGTAACATAAAAGATTTGTGGCTAAATATATGAAATAGTCAGTACCCTGAGTGTTAATTATTCAAAACTACATTGTAAAACAGAGTACTCTGGCTGGAGTAATTACCATATGTCTTGAACAGGAAATAATTGGGCTTCAAGTAGCAAAGAAAATCTGCATGTGAAAGTGTATTCTTTTATAATTCCTTCTACACACACTATGATATTTGTATTTCCTGTCAGGACTTTTAAAGGTCATTCTTTAGCACCGTCAGGGTGTGAGTATAGCTCTAAATTAGCCTAAACGTATTGAAGTCTAAAATAATATAATTAACAATACCATCAAATCGAATCTGAAATACTGCACGCGCACACACACAATACCACTCTTTTGGAGATCTCACCAGCTGGCATAAGTACGTCACACTAGGTCAGGGTTTATTACAGGAAACGAACCTCTGTCGAATTCCAGCAGCCTTGGGGGTGTCCTGACAGATTCCAGGTGAAGGCAGAGCTTCCCGGCACTGAGAGACTGCGGAATTAGGGAGGTGTCAGTGGAACGTCAGACATTAAGCAGGAACAAAGTGACTGAAAAGAGAACTCGCAGAGGAAGCACGGGGCCATTAGCATTTGGCAGCTGGCACCGTTTGTCACGGGTTCAGCTATAGGGGGTGAGATTATCCAGCACAGGAAGGCCTGACAGCCCCACAAAACCAGACGCTGCATGCTAACGTAACTTAGTGTATCGCAGCGCTCTCTCACTCTGCTCGGAGCAGCTCTTCACTCCTGCTCCACACCTCAGTTCCTGCTGACTTGCTGACTTGGGACACGGGGCTGAATGGTTGTGCTGATGGTTTTAAAACAGCTCCACAGTGGAAAGAAAAAAAAAAAAAACAGCAGATGAACGGGGGCCAACATTATGGCTATTTAGCATTACATTTTCTGTCTAGTAAATTCCTCCATTTCTGGTGCTGCAGTGCTGAAGTATATGACAGATGTTAATTTGTGTAAATTCAGATGAAAAACATTCTGCACTGATTTAATTTGTCTCATTCTTTTGCAAGCTATCCAACAAGTTCAGACCAGTATGTTTCCCTGTTAAAAGAAACATTCCAGTGAAAGCAGCCAGATTGACTACCAGAACAAAGCCATTTAGACTCCCTGAGAATAACTTTTACACATCGCAGTGCATACAAAGTCTGCACATAACTTTGCAGAGCATTCTGTGAGGACATCACATCTACGACCACCGAGCATCAGCCTCAGGATCGTTGACCATCACTTGTCTGTGGTTTTTCTGAGAATTATTGTGCATGTAGCAGTGTATCATCTGTAGACCATGCACAGCTAAATTAGAGACAGGAGCGGCCTGAGACACTCAATTATCAGGGTGCATTTCAGCAGATGGACAGCGTGTCTGACGTGAATACCAGTAGATTAAATAACGCAAGACAGAAATCTCGTTTGCACATCAGGGAAACAGAACCTGATACCATCACGTGCTGCCCTGCAAATGGCAGGTGTCAGATGAAAACCATATTTATTTCGTTTCAAAGTGCTTGATCTGTCTCTGTCCATCTCCATGTCCAACGTGTTCATGGCTAGTAAAGAAAACAGGTGAACTGCAAACTGTGACAAGGTAACAAGTAACACGTTTTGGTCAGGGATAACTACCCTGCTTACGTAAGTGAACACATGAATATGCTTCAGAAAGACATTATAAATGGTTACACTGTAGGTCACCAGGGAAAATACCTCTTAGTGTCACTATTGTCTGTCCTGTGGAACAATCTAGCATTCAGTATCGACACCAGACTCCTGGCTTCACACACAGGACTGCAGCTTGTTTATACTGTTAACAAGCCATGTCATTACTGTGCTGTCAAAGGAGACTGACAGAAACACAGATTTTACAAATAAAACAGAAATACTTCTCTTAAAGCTGGCTAAAATTGCATGGTGTTTAAGGACTTTGTTAGAAATTGTTTTCAGAAGTGTGACAGGGACAAGGGTTTACGTAAATACATGTAGAGAAGTATAACAGGCTGTCTTTTTAGGGATATGGTGGACTACTAACCAGATAATTAATAAACACAAAGAGAAGCAGCAGCAGGATCGAACATCCACAGACAGCAGAATCGGACATCCATAGACAGCACAATCACACATCCACAGACAGCACAATCGAATCTCTACAGACAGCAGAATCACACGTCCACAGACAGCAGATTAAAATCTCCACAGACAGCAGACTGATTTCAGGAATTAATAGAAGGCAGAGCCACCCATTGAGAGGATTTCTTCAGCTTTGAGTTTTGTGTCCCAGACAAGCCGTCTTCTCTTCCCTTTGCAGGCCACTTTCATTAGTTTTCCAGTACAAAGTCAAATCCTGTGAGAAAACCAGACCTGTCCCTCAGCATACTTTGTCATATGATTCCCAGCAAGGGAAACCTCTGTGGTATCAGAACAAATGCTTTTAATTAGTGCTTCTACTCTGTAAATACATGGTAAAACAGATGTAATGCATCCAGTGGTCAGTGTTTAAAAATCAGTCATAACATTGCCTCCATGCAATTATAAGAGTGTGTGTGTGTGTGTGTGTGTGTGTGTGTGTGTGTGTGTGCGCACACGTGTGTGTGAGCACTTTGGAAGACTAGCAATCTTTAGAGCACAGGGCAGGTTGCTAACATTCACTGTAATCACATGGTATCAGTGCTCCCTGTAATCTCTGACCTTTGACCTTGACTTTCATCCAGGTGGATAGTAGCCACAATGAGTCCTTGTATTGGTGTCAGCTCTCCTCCCCATGTTTTTCAGCTCTCAGGACTGTCATTGTTTGCTCCATCTTGCGGGTCTTGCTCTGGGTGAAAATGGAGGTCCACAGCATACTCATGTCCGCACCCTCCGTTAATTGAGGTCTCACCTAAGAGTGCTAAATTCTGGAAGCAGCTTACATCTGAAAACAAGTCCTGGGGAAAAGCTCTCACCTCAGCTAAGAACCAGATGAATTTTTCATTCTGACCTTATCTGGATCTGCCTCTACAAAAACCCTGCAATCTGTTAATTAGATTTTTTTTTTCTCCTCAACACTGTCGCATGCTGTTGCCATGGAAAACATGTTGACCTTGAATTATGTGATTAATTTGGACATGATTCATCAAAGTGGCGGGATGTCAGTGTTTTCACGTTCTGTCTGGTTCCATTTCGTGTGTGGATCACGCCGCGGGTTCACACTGCCGGGTGTTTCCATTGGCACCGGGTGTTCTGTAAGCATGAGCCGGCTGCAGAGCTCCAGAGAAAACATGAGGAGGTTTGTGCAGTGCGTTGGCATCACTGGGGTTCAGTGGCTCCTACTGCAGTAGGAAGCAGACAGAGCGTGGGAGGAACAAGCTCATCTAGATGAGAAGGACCCTTATTTATCCCCCATTAATTGTCCTGTGATTGTGCCTCTAACGGTTCACTGAGCATGCTCCATTTTGATGCTACAAGATAAATGAATAAATGAAGGCTGGACTATCAGGCGTGCCTGCCTAAAGACCTCATTGTCTCTGCAGTGGTGTCTGCATATAGATCATTCCAGAAAGATGCATCTGATTTGAATAATTCATGAATGTAATCAAATATTGCTGATTGTTTTGGCAGGTCAGTGTGCACCTGCTACCTGCATTATCACTGTGCATCTGCGGAGCAGAGAAAACAGATTATAGATCTAGTTCTCACCCTAATGTATGCCATTTATACTGTGCACTTGCACAGCAATGTAGAACAACCACGATGCCTTAATTTGTGCTGGGGTAAAGCTTAAATAACAAGGTGTAGCTGTACAGATTAGGACCATCTGCAGACACCTGCCCATAGATAATGGCTCTAAAAACCATGGAAGATCCACATGTGACTTTAATTCTCTGTTTTCTATTAAACAGCCTAGTCCCAAAAGATGAGAAACAATCACTAGGTTGTTGTAGGTTCATTGCCCAGGAGACATCATGTTGTATTTCACAAAAACACTGGCCATTTGTCCACTTGTCCACCTCCTGTCCAGGTTACAGTCATGATATGACTGGGACCTGTCTCAAATAATTACAGCTCTGGAACTATTTTCCACACATTAAGATAATGTGGATTTGTGTTTGTGCATTTCATAAACACTCAGCTTTGGTGGTATGTGTATGGTCTGCTGCGTAGAGTAACTCTGCCTCACTAGTTGTGAGAACTAGCTGTAAAATTGCAGTTTCTTCTAGCGACTCCTAGGGCTCATCGCTGTAGCTGCAGGGTCATTCACAGCAGTCGGCTGTGATTGGTAATACTCACCAGAACACACAAAGCTCTGCTTTTATGTTGTCCATCATGCCTGCGGTTTGCGTAGGTGGAATGCTACACCATAATAACACAGCACAACATAGAAAGACTGCGTTCAAAGCCGGGCCATGGGAGCTCAGTACAAGTGGCTATTATGCAGATTAATTTTAAAACACTGGCCTCTTAATGGAAGTCACTGGAAGGCAGCCAATGGGCTTATCTACACACCAGGACTTCAGAAGAGCAACTGTTACTCAGCTGAGGTAACTTGCATACTTTCTGGAGTGTCATTGTGGCTCAAGCATTTGGTCTAACTTCCTCTGGACAGAATATGGTGCCACTGTTTTGATTACAATCGCTTGGTTTAGAGCATGTGGAGGAAACGTGTGTGTTCTATAATCAGGTTGTATTTGCCCCTGACATTGTGCCAGTCCACAGTAGCACCCAGAAACATGGAGAATGACAGCATTCCCCTCATGTAATCCACAGACTGTCTCAATGAGCTGTAAACATGCTGAAGCTACAGTTACACTGACAGTTAGGGGGGACAGCACTGTAGCCGAAATTCAAGACCCACTGCAGTTGAGCTCTCCTTCTGTTAATTAATATATGCTGTGGTACATAGCAGACTGAACTATTCAGAGTAAGGTTAAGAACAGCAGTCTGCTGTGGATACAGAGCGCTCCAGCGTGAGCTTGTACAGACGCAGGACGCTCCAGCGTGAGCGTGTACAGACGCGGGACGCTCCAGCGTGAGCGTGTACAGACGCGGGACGCTCCAGCGTGAGCGTGTACAGACATGGGACGCTCCAGCGTGAGCGTGTACAGACGCGGGACGCTCCAGCGTGAGCGTGTACAGACGCAGGACGCTCCAGTGTGAGCGTGTACAGACATGTTCTGGCTCATGCTACAGTGCTATAGTGCTAAAGTGCCCCTTTTCTCAATGAGGGACTTAATTGGAGCAAATAGCTGAGCAGCAGCTTCTGAAGCTGACAGCAGCATAGCAGCCCTATCAGAGGATATGATGTGTAACGTTGTTTAAACCCTCATTGGGGATGCATCACCAGGCACTGAAAATCATGCCAGCAAAAATATTTCTGCAGCAGAGTGGGCCTGTAATTGCCAAGGAAGTGTGTGATTACCAGTATGGTATAAATTACCATGTTGGATGTGAACCGCAGTCCGCTGTTTTTTCCCCCCACTAATGGCCACGCGCAAAAGTGTAATCAATCAGGCCTCATTCGGTGCACTCTCTCGCTGGGGGTGCTCAGTGTTTTGGGCTCTAAGTGCCCAGACTATGAGTTTAATTGGTGATCCAGCACCTCTGGGTGTTCACGTGAGCAGCCCATGTTAATCGAGGGGTCTGCTCAGGTCCCCAAGCTAATAAGCTTCTCATGAGGTTCGCTGGTGGACTTAGAGGCTTTTCTGCCAGGTTGCGCTGCCTCTGTTTACTCATCTGTGTTTTTTGGGGTCTGAGAAATTAGAATGCAATTAGAAAGCATAATGAAGTTATTCACACTCCAGTTGCAGCTAGTGTTTGCTCAGAATGCATAATTTTCCCACTACCAATACACTGTTCAGTGTCAGTCCACCAAACTTGGCCTGTCAGATGACCCGCCATCACCCAGACTCAAACCCATCCCCATCTGTCCACCCAGTGATTCATTTAGGAGCGGAAGTCGACTCACATTGTCCCATCAGATCCAGATAAAAATGAGGGCGCAGCTCTGAGCCATGAATCTCTATTAGGCGCTGCGGCTTGTAATGATATCATTTCCATTACCTCACAGTCCCTCTGATGAAGTGGGCCACGTTAATTATTAAAACGCAGATCCGCACAGAAGTCGCTTTTATACTGCTGGTGTCTGGCGCGGCTGTTCATCATGGCTGGGTGGCTGGGTGGCTGGGTGGGGGGCGTGGTAAGTGTAACGCTGAGCGTGCAATAGCACGTGCACATGTGGAACACGAGGCAACACGGAACGTGGTCTCCAGTGTATATTTATGTACAAATGCAGCAGGGTTATATTAAAGTAACTTTAACACGCGATTATATTTAACCAAATTTTACAGTGAAAACCGAAGCCCACTTTTACTACACCTACAATAGCATGATAGACTCTTGTTGAATCAGAATTTGCCCTTCCCCCACCTTTCAATTTTTACTGAAAAGCGATAAATGTTCCATAAAATTAATAATGCCAGACTTCCACAATGCAGGACAAGTGAGTGTGGACTGGAAGTTCACAGGGTTTACTTGGACGAAAGATACCGTAAGGTTAAACAGGCAATAATGACGCCGGTAATCAATTCAAGCGAAGGGCTGCTGTAGCTCCCTCCTAGCACACACAAGCGGTTTTCTTTCCACTGGTTTATTTGAAGTCTTTTTCTTTTCTTCAAACTCACCTTCCACTTTCACTATACACACACATAGTATTAACAAGAAAGTGAACTATTACCTTAAGGTAAAAATAGTATGCATAGCATGTATAACGGCATTTTACTGAGGTAAAATGCAAACAAAGGAACAAATACCTTGTTGGCTGCGTGCTCGGACAGGGAGTGTCGTGACATCTTTTGTCCTGTCCGCCGACATGACATTTAGTTTCGCTATGGTAAGCAGGAAACGTTTTAACCGGAGCGTATAGACCGCCATGCTTACCGCCTCGCGCAGCGCAGCGCACCTGCACGTGCCGCCCGCGCGCAGCTCCACGCGACCCCAACGTTGCCTTGAACTGACATTTCAAAATAAAACCGTTATTCGAAAGGACTGAACTGCAACGAATGCAGCACAAAGTGCCGATCACAAGTCCTTAAAGCAAACTAATTACAAAGTGTAAATAATGACTGACAGCTACAGCTTCGTGAAAGTTCTCTGGAGGTAGAGAGGTGCTCTTCAGACCAGCTCCAGATGTGCCTTCCTGGAGAAACACGTCTCTCACTTTGCATGGTCTTTTTGCAGGGTGGTATAAAGGTTTTGGAGTTGTATTTATTGGAAATTCAGTGTAAGCCTTTGGAAACCAAGATGAATCTGATGTTATTAAAAAGGGATTAGGAGAATGGGGGTTTGTGAACAGCAGCAGTGGCCATTTACTGGTACTTTTGCCACATGGGCAATCATAAATGCCAAGAGTCTCCAGGCATGGGCCCCGAGGCTGGAAATCCCACCTTCTCAGAGAACATTTTAATTAGTGCCACACTGACACCTGCCATGTCAGGTGAGTGTCCTAATAATGACTGCAGTGATGTCGCCGAGGTGAATTCAAGCATTGTTCCTTCCACCTCTTCCAGCCATTGCAGTCATCTTCCATAATGGGTATAATGTTGGGGGGGGGGAGCTCCTGTAAGGAGGGAGAATCTCGTTTATATCTCAGCTCTGACTTGGAGACTCACATAGGCCGCTGGGTGAGCAAAGGTTTCCACTGAGAGAACATCATAACGAAGTTTTGGGAAACAGCCAGATTAGATGTCAGTCTTGCTGAACCTTGAGCTTTGTGTGGTGCTGTGGAATATACCAGCTTGCTATGTATGCATCCAGATTTCTTCTTCTTATGAAGTATGGGAATTTGTTATTCTGACTCCTTCCTTCTGTCCCCCCCAAATATCAGAGCTCAAGCAGCCTTCTAACAGCATGAGTGAGCTTCGTGTTTTTGAGTTGCACAGAACACCAGTGGAGTACAGCGCAGAGCCGTGAAGAACAACAAACCTGTTTGTGTGCGCGTGCGTTTGAGTGCGCGTGCACACGCATGTGCATGTATTTGTGTGTATGTGCGTGTATACACACATATTTGTGCATGCACCTTTTCCCTGTATTATGTGAAATTCCTTTGAGATTCCATGCCATGAGTATGCCATTTATTAAGATGTAAGAAACACAGATAATGAATAAGATGTCCATTGCATTGCATCTTATCCTTGGTTAATGTGTTCTTCTGATATTGTCATGTGTTATATCTGAATTCTCCCTGGGTGCTGTACTGATTACAACATGCACAAAAAGTGACATCTGACTCTTTTCAGACTGTAAGAATCAGTATCCAGTAGTACTGTGTTATTGACAGAATGTATTAGACTGTGTCACATTTAGTCACTGTGTCCTGGCTTTAACGGTTCAGAATGAGGCTGTACTCTCTGTGTTACAGCTTTGCTTTCAGGGAAAGCCTCTGGGCACCGGCTCTAGTACAGGAGTAAAGTCACTTGTACAATAAATCTTATTATTATACGTTTTTTCCACTTATGTGGAGCAGCTGTCAGGATTGATTGCTGGTGAATGAACTCTCATGTTCCTTTGTTTCGTTTGACGGGATGTAAATTAGCATTGAAATGTGCTGTGCTGGGATTACTGCTGTTATTGCAGTTCCTCCTTCTGTTCAGAGGTAGCCAGCCTGTGTTGTGAGCTGATTTGGAGTGGGACCCGGACCCGTGGTGCACACTTCAATGAGATTCATCACCTTCACCGCCTGTGGCCTTTCCTCTGCCAGTGCGCCGTGGACCCATGTGTTTGGCCTGGAGAGGACAGGGGCTTGATTTACACAGCTTCCTCTACAGGATGTCATAGCTGCTCAATTACCTCTTACTTATTGTCTTTATCAGCCTGTTCTCGAGACGATGCAGAGTCACACTAAACTGCCATTCTTGGGTATTATTTTATCTGTTGAACAATATGTTGGTGAAACATGTTACACACTTTAGCACTTGTAGGATGTGTATGGTAATTATGCTAATTTGCCAATTATTGCACCATTAATCTATTATTTTTTCTCTTTCTCTTTCTTATCTCCCCAATGCCTAATATAGAAGTGGAACAAAAAGGTAATTAAATACCTACCAAACTGAGTATTAATGTTCATGTACATCTGGGGTGCTACATGCTTGTGGGATAAAACACCGACTCATTTCTACACCCACCTTCTTTCTGTTTTGTTGCTGAGTGCACATTTCCACACCATGTCAGTGACACGCATGATTTGTGGATGCAGGTACAGCTGCAGTGTAGGCTGTGTGACAGCAGGAGACTCAGTAATTAAGAAACCTTACTGATTATCAGATTATGGCAGATCTATTTTTTATTTTGGTTTAACAGTAGGGGGCGTAGTGATTGAAGTTTATCAGAATATGGTTAATGAAGAGGCCCCAGCATCATAAAGGAGAGGTTTTAAGCTTCTTCTATGGCCTTTTATTTCTGATTACTTTCACAACAGCCCTTAACCGCTGCGCTACCTGCTGGGCTCCCCACATAGCCTGGATGATGAGTACGGGTGCACTATAGATGAAAAACACTAAGAAGTTCCTTTGATACCAAAGCGAAGACGCATGCACACATAAGCACACACAAGCACACTCATGCACACACCACACACACGCATGCAGACACACAGACTCACACACGCACCCCAGAGTTGTCTGGGCTCTTGCTCACAGAACTGGCATATACTGCCCCAGTGATCACTTTTCTTATTGGTATTTATTTGGCATTGATGCGATTAGAACAGCCCTGAGTGTCTTAAACAATGTACTCAGCAGCAAAACTCATAATTGTGGCCGATGCATAGCTACACATTTTTGCCAGCTATACAGTTAAGATTTCTTCTCTCTTCCTTGCTTTTCCGCTGCTCCCTGTTGTTGTCTCTCCATAATAACCTGTTCTGTCGCTCTCTTCTTTACCTGTCTCACTCCGTTCCATAAGTGTTTCTTAAAGGCTCTATCATTTAACAGCAATCTTTCAGCCAGAGGCTTTTAAACACTTCCAGATTGTTTCACCCCAGCGTTTCATCAGTGGAACCGTCCTCTGGCTCTTATTGACATGCTGCTACACAACACGCAGCATGTTGAGCCTAACGCGTCCTCCAGATGCGACGACCGCATCAGCTGTTTCCATGGACGCGATGCTGTGGTGATGTTACCTGTTACCCTTAAACATTTTTCAGCTTCCTTCATTCTTGCACACAGGCTGGAGACTGCTGTGTCCCTCACTGCCTTATGCTTCTCCTTGGGTGGAGGGTTAGTGCACGCTTAAAAATGTGGCACACTTACATGTGCAGCACACTATCGTGTCTGACAAGCTCATGTGTGTGACTCTCTGCTTGTTCGCTGCCTCCAATGTAACGATAAAAGGCTTTTCTAGCCGTCACCCTGCTGGTATGGGGTATGCTGTCAGCAGGGAGCCTTTTCTCCTTCATACCTATTAACTAATTTATACAAGTATAAAAAATACAGTTTGTACTGCAATGTTTACAAATGAATGCCTCTGTTTTTAATTTTTTGCACATATATTTGTGAAAAACTGTGCTATGTCCCCTAGTAACATTTTTAAAAGCAAATCTGTCAGTAGCAAGATGACCGTTATACAAAGTGCTATCATTATTTTATGAGCATTACAAAATGTGCATTCATGGTGTTTTATTTAATTATTAGTAGAAGTGAAATGCTTATTTTAAGTCTCATTTTGTGAGCCTGTTTATTGGATGGGATAAACAAGTGATACCACAGTAAGTTCTGTACGTTCTCAGCTCTCTAAACTCTTATCTACACCTCCCCATATTTTGAACTGAACTTTCTTGCGGAGGTCGCTGAACCCCAGCATTTGGTCAATCAGGGGATGCTGGGGTTAAGAAACATCTGGCAATTAGTGTCAGAATCGTTATGGAGTTCTGGACAGTGAGAGGTCATGTGAATGAAGACATAACTTCTGAACCACAATCACTCTGAGCATGGTGCCATCACAGAAACACTGCCTGAACCTCTGCATGCATAATGTTTGACTGCATTAATCTGTTCTGTGAACATAAAAAGACATGGAATGAAATTTTTGAGAACAATTTTGTTAAAAAAGAGGCTGTAAGAACACAAATGGGAGAGATTAACTTGCTGATATTTATGACAGATATACTGCATGTTCTTGGCCTTCACACCAACCTAAAGCCAGAGAAGACTTATAAATTAGCCTCAAGTGAATGTTAGAGGTTGATTTATGACTTCTCATATAAAAAGGAGCACATTTAAACAACATCAGATATGGTTCGTATGACAGACCATTTGCACATAGATGTTAACAGCTGACCGAGAACAGCAAGCACAGCGTCAGCTGAGAGATTAGGACAAGTGCAGTCACCCTTCGGGTGGAGACAGGTGGAGCACAGCTGTGTGTGATCACTAGGACGGCTTGACACTGCTAAATGTGCGGCGTTTCAGTTTCGTCTTCCGCATCTCTCCTGTCTTTGTGAAAGTTTTCTCTCCTCTTCATGTCACCTTCCCAGTTTTCCTGTGCCCGGGTTTGCTGAGGGGGGTGTACCAGAGTGAGCACCTCTTTGAGTCGGACCACCAGTCGGGGGCCTGGTGTAAGGACCCCCTCCAGGCTTCAGATAAGATCTATTACATGCCCTGGACTCCGTACAGGACGGATATACTGACAGAGTACTCCTCCAAGGAGGACTTCATTGCAGGCCGGCCCACCACCACATACAAGCTGCCACACCGCGTCGATGGGACTGGCTTTGTCGTGTATGATGGTGCGGTCTTCTTCAACAAGGAGCGGACACGCAACATCGTCAAGTATGACCTACGCACACGCATCAAGAGCGGGGAGGCCATCATCGCCAGCGCCAACTACCATGACACGTCGCCGTACCGCTGGGGCGGCAAGTCAGACATCGACTTGGCCGTGGACGAGAACGGCCTCTGGGTGATCTACGCCACGGAGCAGAACAACGGGCGTATCGTGGTGAGTCAGCTTAACCCGTACACGCTGCGCATCGAAGGCACGTGGGACACCGCCTACGACAAGCGCTCCGCTTCCAACGCCTTCATGATCTGCGGCGTCCTCTACGTAGTCAAGTCTGTGTACGAGGACGATGACAACGAAGCGACAGGAAATAAGATCGACTACATCTACAACACTGAGCTCAGCAAAGATGGCTACCTGGACATCCCCTTTCCAAACTCGTACCAATACATCGCCGCTGTGGATTACAACCCCAGAGACAACCTGCTCTATGTGTGGAACAACTACCACGTGGTGAAGTACTCACTGGACTTTGGGGCACTGGACAACAGACCAGGTAGGGGCTCTTTATGTACATATGCACCAAAACAAACATCTATTAAATGCACAAAATTACACACGAAGCCCTTGTGTTACACACATGACAGACATGAGATGACATTGGTCTTACAAGCTAGTCAACTGTCAGAATTTGGTAAAGTCAAGCAGTTTACTAAATTTGTTTCTATTAGATCAATCTAATCTTGGAAACATAATTATAAGAACATTCTGTTGCAGAAACAATGTAAGCTGTGGTTCAGCCACGCAGAGGGCTTTGAATCGTGAGACAGTGTTTAGTGCTATATTGCCTCCCTGAGTTGTGAGCATCTTAGATAATTAAAGCGTAGAATCAATGAAGTGTGAATTCTTGTTTAGTTTTAACACTGGAGTTTGGCTCTGTGTGAAGTACAAGGAATGGTGATAATTAGACACGCAGGGCTGTTCACTTCTCATTCTTTAGCCATTTAATTACTCTGCTCCATAACAGAAAGCATTCAAGATCTCTGCGGTGGATGTGCAAAGTATGATCTTTACAATAATGTCTGCACTGCCTGCATGATGAAACACGCCGAAACACGTCTCTGCTGTTACACGTGGTTATACATATACACAATCATTCTCCTTTGTGTTCCATGCCCATTTTTAAAATAAAGTTTCAGCATCATTTTAGTTTTTAAAATTGTTTGCAGAAAGAAGCAAAGCAAGCACAAATGATTACTCTAAAAACAGGATGTGGGAGCGGACGTGGTTGTATGCCACACCCTTTGTTCTAACAGACATCCCCTTAGGGGATCTCTTGTTAATTTAAATAATACTTTTATGTAAACAGTATGTAAAGGTGCAGATGCTATTTGTCATAGTCGTAGTTAGTAAGCTCACACATTTGGATGCACGTTAATCTTTCGGGTGTTTGTACACGTAAAATGAGGATGAGTGGAACTTTGTGTGGAGGAAGACATTGGAAGTCAGTCCTGGCTGTGATGAGCTGCTGGACTGACTCCTTCACAGGCGTTCCTCTTCATACGTTCCAACACTGGCCATCCCTCTGTTTACACTTTATTAAATGATGGGATATTGAACAACACTCTTACATGCATTTAAAAGTTGAACTACAAGAAGTTACCTTTAAGTTCTCTGCAAACCTTGTTACCACTGATCACCTGTGAAATAATGGACTAGCTCGTCTCCTGGGGTTTCCAGGTAAGACGCGTTGCTGTTCGACAGACAGACCTCCAAAGTGCTGTTAGGACTATGCTGCTGGTGAAGAGAAAACCTTAATGAATAAATAAAATAAAGACTCCCCCCCCCGAGCTTCAGTGGAAAGGATTGCTGTCTCTGTTATGAGCCTCAGATGGGATTACAGGCCTCATACATGCTGAGCAGCTATTGTGTCACCATTTGAATAGAAGGTTTCACTCAGGTAATCACAGCATCATCTCTGCTCTCTGACTTGTAAGACAGGGCTCTGAGTACCATGTATAATTCTCGTTTACATCAGCGGCGTGAAGCCTAACAGGGAAAGTGAGTCAGCATAGACAGGAGGGACTTTGTCTGTATGCTACATAAAACTTTCTAATTTATAAACAGTAAAGATTCTGTCTGCATGTAAGAAACCAGGGTGTCAGGATTCATGCTAGCATCTGCATATATAGCATCATATTTTTGTCTTGCAAATACATTTTCAGTGCCTGTCGAGCAGAATGTGTATCAGTGATTTAGTCACCTTTGTCAATGATTCCTGAATCACATATAAAGTTTCTAATAATTATATAATGTTACTTTTGCAGTTGATTTACTACACTTATTTAACTGTGAACTCATTTGTAGTGGAGTGTGCATGACATTAACAATAGTGAAGTAAAGTAACATATACACACACGTGCACACACTCACGCACGCAAACACACATCACCGACTAAATCAGTAACACCATTGACTAAATCAGCACTAGTCACACCACTTTCTATTAACACAGTGTCACGTCACACCATCCGTTAGGTATCAAACAGGTAATCAACAGGTATTCCATCTTTTAGGTGTTAGAATTAACACCAGTATTGCAGCAAAAAACCAAATTCTTTTAAAGTTAAGGTAATCATTGTTTTAAAAAACCGTGTCGGTTTTTTGTTGTGTCCACTGTTCACTGAACAATGCATGTGAGACTGATCCCAGCAGGTGCTTCTTTGCCCATAATGTTAATGTCATTGAAAACACGATCACATTTACCTTAACTTTAAAGCTATCGTGTTTTCGTCAAACATAATTAATGTTACTGTTTTCCTTGTTCATAATGTTATCTCAGTGCGGTTTTATATAGTGGCACATTCTCCTTATCTGTGTCCCGAAGGTCTGTGCGTATAATAAAACTGTTGGTACTGGAGTGTTGTCCTCTTTCCTTTTTGGATTCAGCACCCGTACCCACTTTCATTCAATTAAAATTTTAGACTGAGTGCATGTCTGCCTGTATTTTATATAGTGGTATCATTCTTACCTTGTCCATGTTATGTTGCTTTGTTGTCCATATTTCTGACTTTATCATGTTGTTCTTATCCATTCTTCTTTCTCATCACACTAACCCACTGTACTTGTGTATAGCATTGCCCCAATTCATAACATTATCACGTTTTGTTTGTTACATTTTCACATTGTCCATATCCATAGCATTAACAGTTTTACCTTATTTGTAACATTGAAAGTTTTGCTTTATGTGTAACATTATCACGTTCTCCTGATCTGTAGAGTTATCACATTGTCCTACTCTGTAACATTGAAAGTTTTGCTTTATGTGTAACATTATCACGTTCTCCTGATCTGTAGAGTTATCACATTGTCCTACT
>JABJVR010000013.1:3939297-3950568 GCA_025773905.1 Chitala chitala
TTACTCTGTTGGGACATGCAGTAGGTCAGTAAGGTGTGCTGTGTTACTCTGTTGGGACATGCAGTAGGTCAGTAAGGCTGCCTCTCCACACTTGACACTTTAGATTAAGTGTTGGTTGATTTTTTTCCTTTGGGTTCCTTTAAGGTATTGATTTTCTTGACACAGCGTGAAGTGCCTGGACTGGTCTGATTGGACCATAAATTCCTTATTACCTTGGAGGTTTCAAGTTGAAAATTTGCACACACAGTGTACATTCAGACCACACATGTGGTCTTCACTATAACAATGATGGGACTAAGGAGGACATCTAAGCAGTCTACGCCCATGATGAAATAGGAGAGTAAAGGCAGCACAACTGAGAGACGTTTGACAGTATGGGGTGAACCAAACCTATCACAATTGTGGAAACCAGCGACATAATTTTTCAGTATGAAAAATAACCCAGATAAACTGGCTATAAATTGAATACTGGTGTCAAAATCAGAAATTGCTTAAAATCCCTAAATTCCATCCAAAGAATTTTAGATTGCTGATCAATGATGTGCAAACGCTTGGTGGAAAATTATCAAATATTATTCAAATTAGCCCCAAGATCAAGTGTCAAAGTGCAATACAGGTGTGTAAATGTGTGAGGCTGCTGTACAAGGTTCCTCTTGGTCTGGTTCAAAGGATCAAATAGTTTAATTTATTATGTTACATACATAATGAGTGCTTTTAGAGTGCCAGATTAAAACAAAAGAGAGAGAATTGTATTGTACAGTAAAATAGTAATTTCTGACAGTATGAAGCTGGTTCTCTTTGACCTCCACATTTCAGAACGAGCTGTTCTGGGCTTCACCACGTGCTGTCTGAGTGAGACAATTTTTTCTCCAAAGTGAATATAGTTGTCTGTTTTGTGGGTACAGTCACCCGGGAAGGGCGGAGGGCCTCATGTGTGTACTCTGCATCACCTCTGTGTCCTCTACCTGTCGATGGAAGCTTACCTGTCTTTTCTCTTTCCTTCATGCTGTCGTTTAGACCCCTACAGAGAGACAAGTATGGGAGTAAAGCTAAACATTGCACACCAAATGTAATTGATCACAGCTTACCGTCTTTCACGTTACGCAGTAGCCCAGCGGCCGTTACCTGGACAGCAGAGGCTGACAGGCCGGCCGTCAGCAGTGATACGACAGGTCCATGTGTCGCTCACGACGCGCAGGACTCTGCGCTGGCCACTCTGCCGAGATCACACAATGTTCAGGGCTTAGTGACATCATTGACCTGTGCTACCAACACTCTGGATAGAGCAATTACGTCTTCACTTAACAATTATTATAATAATGTGATTCCCAGCTCAAAAGCAATCTGAGATCAAGTATCTCATCTACACTCAAATATGACTCACCTGCACTAGATTTGAGTGGCTCACCTGCACTAGATTTGAGTGGTTCACCTGTACTAGATTGGAGTGGCTCACCTGTACTAGATTTGAGTGGCTCACCTGTGCAGCATTTACGTGCCTCTCCTATACCCTACGTAACTGCTTAGTGAAATCTCATGAAATGTTGTACACATAGCACTTTGATGCAAATTGTTGCAAAAGGCACTATATAAAAATAAATTGATTTTAAATTGAACATACTGTTATGGCCAATGAGTGGCAAACAGTCCTAATATTATCCGGTTCCCTTTGACATGACAAAGTGGCAGTGTTAGATGCAGCCACATTTGACAGGTGGCTGTAAGTGGTCTGACACTTCGTGTGCACTTAACACTGTATCACTGTATCACTGCGTTAGCTGCACCGGCTCATGCGCCCATCTGTCTTGTGCTTGCTGTACTAACAGTACTAATGATTTAGTTTGTATTTACGTGACTTTCTGCATGTTACGAACAGTGACACAGATGTTGTGCTATTATACCTTGTTTGATTTTGTTTTTACAAAGCGTTGTGTAATTAAAATTTAGATTAATGAGAAAAGAACCTTCAAAGACTTTCTTTGGGGTTTTATTATAGTACAGTTTTTCCTTTGTTCCTTAGAAACTGTTTATAAAAACTATCACAGAAAATAAATTAGAGCAAGATGAAAAGCATTTGCCAACTTTCAGTCCAAAGTGCTTTCTCTGTGTCTCTGTTCGGTAAAGTACGCGCGTTAATGTTCGGATTACCACAGTGAGTTTCAACATGGACGCCAGTCATGTAGAGCGTGAGCGACAAATTAAAGTGACTAGTGGATAAACGTCTTTGTTGTTTTTCAGAAGGGATGCTCAACAATGCCAGGGATACGGGTGTCATGGATACTCTACCGCTCAATGGTAACCATGGTAACAGCTACAGCGTGGCCAGCAGGGACTACATGAGTGACTGTGTGCAGATCATCGAGCGCACCTACAACCACAAAGAGACCACACTGGAGAAGAAGATCCTGAAGGAGCTCACCTCAAACTACATCCCGTCATACCTGAACAACCACGAGCGAGCCGCCGAACACAACCGCAATCTCTTGAACAAGCTGCCAAACAACATAGGCACTGCCAACACCAACAGCAGCACTAAGGGCGACGAGGAGGCGCTGGGCCTGGAGCTCATCCGGGAGGAGTCAGACATGCCTCTGCTTCCACAGCGCGGCCTGTCCTCCGATGGCCTGCCCCCACCACACCCCTTCTCTCGCCGGCGTGTCCCACAGGAGAACAGCGAGAGCTTCTTCCCGCTGCTGCCCAATGAGGAGGCGGCTTCGCCTCACAGGGACTCTCTGTATACCAGCATGCCCACGCTGGCGGGCGCTGGGGATGAGGGTGGAGAACCCGAGGACATGTCCCACAACAGCGAGCTGCCCACAGCCAAAGGCTCCGCTGACCCTGACGACGTTTATTATAAGAGTATGCCAAACTTGGGTTCGCGTAACCACCTGCAGCAGCTGCACACGTACTACCAGCTGGGGAGGGGCAGCAGTGATGGCTTCATCGTCCCCCCCAACAAGGAAGACTCATCCCCAGAGGATCCATCCCCAGAGCCCTCCCACCTGGTCACCAGTCTATAGATGGCAGCTTCCTACCCCCGGAGTTTTCATCCCCCTTTTCTGTTTCCGTGGGAACAGCGTGCACTCATTTTGGTGTAATGGCTGACTGCTGGACTGACAGACACAGCCAACGCCCTCAACACCCTCGACTCATTAGATGAGCAGAACTGTTGGTGCTGTCTCTTCCGTTCCACGCTCCGATGTCCCAAAGGAGTTAGGACATGTGGCTCCAGAACATCTCACTGTTAGCTGAGTGCATAGGGTAAATAGGAAACAATACAGACTAGTTTATTTTACAACATCCATGTTGGCTTTTTAAAAAGTGAAACACAGATTTCCTCCTGTCTGATGAATTACAGCATGTTTTGCTGTAACATCCCTGATAGTAAAGAACTGGAACTAAATCCTGAAGGAACTCTGGAGGCTTGAAAGTGTCCCATTGTGTTTTTATTATAATTTGAAATGATTACAAGGGTGGGGAGGGACCCAGAAACAGAGAATTATAAGACATTTCTATATAATGTACAGTTACTAGCACTACACACAGCTCTGCGCTTTTTCAGTTCTTACAGTAACGTTAGTCTCTGGAAGTGAATAGGTCTTTTTCTTTACCTTGTCCTGGTCCTGCAGGATCATACTCCCAGCTCAGCCATCTTCTCATCTTTCCCTCTCGTTTTTGCTAAATGAAGAAATAAAATCAGTAAAAACATTCTATGACATATTTTTTTAGCAAGGTAACCACTGGTGTTTTCCAAAATATTATCTGTTTCATTTTATTCACTGTGTAGATAAAGGAGAGAGGGGAAAATAAAAAACCATCACCAAGAAGTCATGGCAAACAATGTTGGAAATTGAACCGAGAGCTGAGAACTTCAGAGTTCTCCAGAAAGCTGAGACAGGCTTCGCTCTAAGGAGGCGAGATGTGTTGATGGTATGGAGACATAGCTACTGCCTGTCAGATGTGCAGCGGCTATGACAGCGATTAGCACTATGCGCTCAGCGAGGATGGAAACGTTTTACTTATTAAAAGAAGAACTCTCGGTGTGACTAAACTGGAAAGTGTTTCCTTTTTTTCCTGACAGGAAATATATTTATTTATTTGTTTGTTAAGAAAAGTACAAAATCCAATGAAAAATATGTTGAACTTCAGGCGATAAAGAATTTAGCAGCACATACATTAGTTTTTCTTATGCTTTTGACTTTTATTTATTCATTTTGTATGTTTTCCAAGTTGAATGACCTCATAACTAATATTTGTTGTAAGAGTGAAACTGTTTGCCAACAAATAAATTCCTGATTACGATTTCCAACATGACCATTATTCACAGACTGGGTTTCCTGTGTGAGTACATCAAATACACTAAATTAGGAAAATCAATTATAAGATTAAAACATTTAATGTTTTATTTTTCACCCTTTAAAAGGCAAGTTTCACTGTTCATGTAAACAACTGGGTCTATTTCATCTTGATCACATTTTTGTTGTCAACATTTTTTCTTTGTCTTCTGAAGGAATTCAGGTTTAAATTCCACAGGATCAAGGCTAAGCTTTACTATTCTATACACGCGGTTTATGGCTTAACTCCTCCACCACTATGACCCATGCTGACCATTAAACGAATTCCACTGGTTGCAGTAAGTATTGAATGAATTTGACTTTTTTGTCTGCTTTTGTTGCTTTTAGAACTGAAATGAGCTGGAGGATTTCATTTGTCACATTTATTTTTTACCTTATTTTCACCATGAACCAGGACAGTAAGTAGTGGAATTTATCCACCCATTTGTGTTCTATAAAATATGGGTATGATGATATTCAGTGAAAAGGGACCAATCCCACAATTGTTTTAGGTTCACAAATAATTTTTTATTGTGGTACAACAGTTGACTGGGTTCAGTGGTGCCCTGTGTGAAATTTCATTTAGGAGTTTTCTTTTTTCTCATCACTGAATGAGCTCAGCAGTTTCTTTGAGACCCAGTAAGAGAATCAGACTGATTGGATCCTTACACTCAAAGATCGGGCTCACGATACAACACTCTAACATCGACTGCTCTGTGTGGACCATGCCAGATATCTGTCTGGGTTTTTGGCACATTTCCAGCCTAGTTCTCCTCCTGCTGCTGTCCAAGTATGTCGATTTGTTAGACCAGTCTCACTCAAGTGTGGACAATTAACACTGCTTAACACCCCCAGTACTTAATGACAACAGACATGGGGTAAGTACAGACCAGGGTTTTGGAGACTGAGAAATTGTGTTTCTAAATAAGGAAACAAGGGTGTCTTTCGAGCTATGTAGAACGTCAACAAGAACGTCACCATGAAGACATCTTCATGAAGAAACATCGATTTACACCAACATTCGCCTCAGGCATAGAAGATGTGTTCTTTGCTCACATTTCATCTTGTGTTCATCTGCCTTGCCAACTGTCTCTGTAATCCTCCACTTTGTATTTCACTCAGTATTTTTATGTGACCAGAAATAAAGGTTTACTTTACTGATAAAACTAATTTTCTACTCTGTCTGCAGTGTCCATATTAAACAAATTTTACATTTAAAGATCTATACTAATTGACAATTCATGTTTACAATTTTTTCAAAGCCATTTATATTAATTAACATGATTACTCCAGTCCAAATATTATACATTTTGTTTTAGACTTAGCAGGGGTATCACTCTACATTAAATAATTAAACAGATTCAGCCAAGATACAGTCATATACACAGATACACATATATATGAGTCACAGCCATATACACATATATTCGAGTCATAGTCATATATACATGGACATTCCTAAAGAGTATTACAAGAAAAGTCAGGTTAGTACATTTTCTGCATAACGAATCTCATTACTTCAGCTTTATAAGTATGGGATGTTTAATCATTAGGATAATTGTGTTGCTTTTTTAATTTCAGAAATGTTTATATGATGTGAGTTTTTCTTATAAGGAGAATTTACTTTTATTTGGTTGTATAATTTTGGCATTGGATTTTTTTTTTTTTGACAAAATAGACAGAACTGGCTTTGGGGTTTCATGAAACAGACAAAGTGACCTGTCCCAGCCAAATCTGAGCACCATCCAGAAAAGGCCTCTGTACCTGAACGCTTAAGCTGAACAGGAGAATTTGGTGTCAGGTGTGAACACAGGTGCCAATTCTCACCTCTCGTTACCTTACTGTCTCAGGTGTGGGACATAGCAACACCTCCTAATAAGAGTCCATACTTTGGGTCAGACATAAAGAAATGCTTTTTCCTAAATGTACTAAATTACATGGGTTTTACAAATTAGCCATAATGCACTATGGGTTTTCTCATGCTCCTTTTGTGCTGTGACTTACTAGAATTGTTAATAAAGTTGGTTGCATTTTACTCAGTTTGTATTTTAAGTCTTACATGTGTCTCTAAAATAACTGAAAAATGCTTTCATTTGTCTTTATTGGCTAACATTATAATGCACTTAGTTTACAAACACACACCAAGCTTTCATTTGTGTCACATTTCACTGAGGAAACACTTTTTTCAGTTTATCTTTAATTACTGTATGTGCACTTTGAGGAAAAGTCCTTCAAAATGCTGTTCTTGGGCAGTACTGCCACGTTCTGTGTTTTACTGTTCAGTTTGGCAGGACAGGAAGTGAAAGTTAAACAGTTGGGCTTTGAGTGGTGTACAGAATTGAGATTACCAGTTTTTGATCTTTAAAATTTTTTTTGCTATACTTAAATCTTTATTTTATGTGACAGATTTAAGTACATATTAAATACAGTAAAATTGTCATTTACAATTTTACTGTATTTAATATTGTACAAGTATAAATGGGAGTGATGCATTATAAATCTGACGTTTTCCTTTCAGTTACTTTTAAAAGTTTCTTATGTCGTAAATTATTTAGTTACACACATTTTAAGTGGACCTTAGATGTTGTTTTTGATGTGAAATGCAACCTGCTTATATTTGGTAACACAATGACTGATTGTGGTTTGTTTATAGCGTTAGTTTAAGATATTTTCAGTTTGCTGGACTGTGTTAAAGTTTAGGGCTCATTAAATATCAGTGAAATTGAATATAGGTGCTAAACAAAGTGCAAAAGTATATAGACAGTGAGGTAGCACACAGAACTGAAAGTTGTCATAAACTTTGCTTATCAAAAGTCTCATAGGTCTTAAAAAAAATTTGTTAATACTGGAAACGATGTAATTTTCCTTCTTCAGCACAACCAGAATAAAATACATTTAAAGCCTTTTGAAAATCCATATTGACTATTTCCTTCTGACAGGCCAGGTGACAAGTGATACCCTTGGTCCTGACAGGAGAGGACAGTGTTTTAGTCCAGACTTGCTTCTCGTGATAACGCTGAGAAAGAGCGATTTCAAAACTCCTCCATTGTCAATGGAGATGGCAAACAACTCCATCAACTGACCTTCTCTGGAAAGATCTACACAAGCACATAAATAAAAATGATAAATCTGCTCATTTTACTTCCATTTTAAATTTCTAGTAAGGACATTTATATATAGGTGCTGGCTTCAGATAAATCGGCAGTGTCTAATAACCACAGCTGCCAGTGCATTTATCGGCCATCGCACAGTAAGATATTACCCAGTTTTAGTTTATTTAAACTGTATTACAAAAACACGTTGGCTTATGACAGCTCAGATGTTTACTATTAATATTTCCATTGACGACAATCATTATTTTTATTCCAGTTACTTTATGACCGGTTCTTTTGGTGAAACGGAAACCTGGAGACATACAATACATGACAAGTGACATTGTGTTATTTATCAGGATGTAATGATGCCGAGTGTGACGGCTACTGGGACAAAAAGCGAGGCCACATTGAACCTAGTGACTCATTTTATAATGATTTCTGCAAGTGCACTTATCTAATGTCATTCAAGTTATAATCTGTGGGACGTAGCTGAAAGTTTTATCCATTAAAGTGATGTATCATCTTAACAGAACACGTACTCTGTTGACGTCGGTGATGGAAAAACAGCACCACAAAAAATCAGTCCACATAAGCACGTTATTCACATGTCACGTATTCGCTTGAATGGACTCCACTTCATTCACTGTTTACCTGTTTCACTGACATATTCCTGTGGTGAGTTTTTGGACACGCTTTGTGTTATAGGCTCCAGATATCTGCTTCTGTGGGTTGGAGCTTTGAAGTCCACATGTCTCCTGATGTGCAACCTTGCCTTCACTGCCTTGTCCTCTTGTCTCTCTGTGAATAATTTATGTGTGAGAAAGGTCATTCATAGTACTGGCTGTGTCCAGGGCCCCGTGCTAACCCTCTGCCTCTCCCTTTATTCTTTCTTCTGCTTTTCGACATGTTTTGCTCAGATGGCAGAATTAAATTCACTTGAGATGTCCATGCATGTATTATTAATGTTCACAGCGTCAGGCCTGGGTGACTGACAGGGCTGTGTGGTCCAGCTCATCAGTATGGACAGTGTCACAACCCATTTGTCATTGTTTAAATAATTGTGCATCTCATTTTGAAATTCTCATCTCCTCTGGTCATACTCACAAAAATAGTGGGAGAACGTTCTGCAGGGTCCTCATTGAAATTCCACCAGCTCAAGACTGTTGGAGACTCTGAGCAGCTGGTGGTCAAAGGCAAATGGAGAACAGCATCTGGAAGAAGGAAGTTTACACACATATGCAGTAAGAAAAGATGGGACCAACAGTAAAGACACAGGCAGAAGCTCCATAAAGACTGTGTCTCTCTAGAGGTACAAACTATCTGGTACAAACAGGTCCTGCATACTATGAAATGTACAGATTATGGAGATTTGAGAGTTTAGTAGACACAACTCTCACCTCGTCCAGGTTCTCACATCACACAGGTCCTGATTTACTGGGCAAAAGGTTCATTATGTGTCTGCACTAGTGTTAGGGTTAATTAACATTACAGGGTTAATTAACATTACAAAGGGAATGTAGACAATACAGCATCACAGAAGACAAAAATTGGAATTCATACAATTATTTTATAATGTGTTTATAGAAGTAGACTTGTTTTAGATCAAATGGATCTACAGAATGTTATTATGATGTTTTAAAAATAATTACCAAAAAATTTTGTCTTTTACTGATACCTTAAGAAAATTGAGTATAATTGTAGACATTCAGAATCTTATTGAAATATCAGAAATGAAGCATGGAAATTCTTCTGTGTGGAAGTATAATCACAGGTGTTTCACCTGCGCTAAGATCCGATCTCCTCAATGCTGTTTTGTCTTACGACCTTGTTGAACTATTGTTTTACCTAATAGACCACAGCAACATAAAAGATGAAACCATAGAGCATGTTTTTTAGAGTGCATTTTTAATATTATCTACTCTTATATTTGTGTATAGTGGCTCTCTTATATTCTAGAGCAAACAGAGAAACAAGGGCAGCTTCCGCAATGTCTGTCAGTGTGTTTACCTGTGTCTGTTCTTCAGCACCTGTGCCTGCTGCTTCCAGCCTGTCACAGAGAGTCATGGTGACCAAACACAGAGTCTTCGACTGTCTCCTCCATCATCTCTTATACCAGACTTCTCTCTTACAGATTAAGTTGAAGACCATTTTGCACTGAAGAAAACAGAGTTTACACTCATTTATATATTTACATATTCATCTAGTCAATTAATTGTATTTCTGAAACTGTTTATTATACAAATTTTTGTAGTGTATTTATTTTATTTAGTAGCTATACTCATGTAACTGTGTCTGAGATTTTACAGAGAGGGGAGGCACAGTTTCTCTCTGCATAACAATCTATTCACACTGTCAGGCACACGTTATGGAACTAAAAATATGATCCATGAAAAACAAACTGTCTGCCATTTCCGAGGAAGTATGTTGTCTTCACTTTCCTGCACATGGAGATCTGGGCTCTGTCCTCTGTATGTGAGCTCATTCAGCTGTGTGTATAGAGATCAGTTCTGTTGTCTGGTTGAAAACCACCCAGTGCACCTGTGTGTGTGAAGAGCTTCTTTCACTGTTCTGTACTGAAGAGCTGAGTATACCTGTCTGAGTGTGAACAGCTCAGTTCACTCATCACCTCAGAGATGTCTTTTTTGTACCTGTTATGGTACCAAAATTCCATACTAACATTGTAGAGTCATGTTTCACTTCCCTTTGGAAAACGAGCATTCCTCTTAGTGATTCAATTGGGAATCAGGGTGTCAGGTCGGCCCACACAATGCAATCAGACCAGGAGTCGTTCTGGAAAGATCCTCGGTAGTGGCAGCACAGAGACATTTAAGCGCAGTTAATTAACTCCATCCATATATGTTTGACCTCCACTGATCGATGGTGAAATCAGGACGTGTTTCCATCATAGAACCTTCTGGAGTTTCTATATGTGCTCCCGCCCTGTGAAGTCTCACCATCTTCACAGAACCCCATCTCTTTCTGTTTCAAGTGCCAATCACAGCTGATAATCTTTAAATCAGGAAAGGAATGAGCAAAGATAAGCTCCCCTTCTTAGTTGGGCAATGCCATTTAATTAAATATGTGAGCACAGCCCTGACCCAGAAAACCTAAACAAAGATAACATCATCTCATCAAAGGGAAGCCAAGAATGGTTCAAGGGCAGAATTATTTTCTATTATGAATTTCCTAGGGGTCTGGGCCAATTCTCTTTATTATGATAGAATCAGCATATAGCGGATTGAATTTGAAGATAATGTCACGTCTGGGCCAGAGAGAGAAGCAGCATCCTCGATAGCATTTCCAAACCTTGTCTACAGCTGTCATCCATCTTTGCTGCTTATCCTGCATTCCAGAGGAAGGCAGACCCATTCCTTCATCTGCTAAAGGTCAAATCCCAGAGACAAAGCAGCTTTCTCTGGTGATCTCTGATTGTTCTAAAATTGCCTCTTTTCATGATCTTTCTGGACTCACACTTTTTCATTTTCTTAATTTATTGAAACAGGGAACTGTAGAGGAACTTAAAAAAGTCTTCATCAGACTTCATCAAGCAAGCTTTTACAGTGTTTTAATAACTACTGTGACATTGCTGTTCTCCTCCCATCTCCTGTAACTCTACTGTGATATTGCTTTCCTCCTCCCATCTCCTATAACTCTACTGTGATATTGCTGTTCTCCTCCCATCTCCTGTAACTCTACTGTGATATTGCTTTCCTCCTCCCATCTCCTGTAACTCTACTGTGATATTGCTGTTCTCCTCCCATTTCATGTAACTCTACTGTGATATTGCTTTCCTCCTCCCATCTCCTGTAACTCTACTGTGATATTGCTGTTCTCCTCCCATC
>JABJVR010000013.1:3950668-3974051 GCA_025773905.1 Chitala chitala
CCTGTTCCACTGTTTTCCTCTTGTTCCACTGTGCCCCTCCTCTTCCACCCTGTCCCTCCTGTTCCACTGTTTTCCTCTTGTTTCACTGTGCCCCTCCTCTTCCATGGTTTTTTCTCTATTTTCTCTTTTCCTCCTGTTCTACTGATTTCCTCCTATTCCCACGTTCCCTCCTTTTCTCTGTCCTGCTGTCCTGTTTCTGTGTTTCCAAATGCAAAAGCCACCAGTGTACATTTGAGAAGTGTGGCATTTCAGCTCCCACCTGTGGTGTGCCTTCTACACCATGAAAATTGTGTGTACATAACTAATTGGAAAAATGTGGGATGTAGCCAAAGTAATTAAACACATGCTGGTCTTTAATTCACGGCAGTGCTAATTATACCAATAGAAGAGATGTGTTTGTGACTCTGGAGGACCATGGGCTGCAGATGTATTGCGTGCGAGCGTGAGCGTGATCTTGCTGCTTACCTGCTATCAGAAGCCTGAGCCCAGTGATCTGGGCTTCGACAGGGCCTCATCCTTCACTGACAGGAAGATTCTGACTGTTCGAAAGCTCAGTAACTGAATATGTAACCCTGACATTTATTTGGTCACAAAAAAATGACCAGATTCTTCAGCTTCACAAAAGGGAATTAATTAGTGTGATGCTGGTTTGCATATATCCATTTCATTACAGGAAGACAAACAGAAAGTGTTCAAACACAGCTAATCAGCAGAGGGTTGTCACCAAACTCTCTCTGCAGCCTGCTGTATTTGCTTACAGCTCCTGTGATAATCCTGGAGGCGACACACACTGACGGAGTGACGTCGCGGACTGCCTGCGCTCTGGACCCTAATAAATAGCTTTCATTAAGCTTGCTGGAAGGAATTCTAATCATCGTCAGCGCGGTTCCCTAGAACGAGTCTCGATGGGGTGTCTCATTTGCAGACGATGGTCATAGCTCCGCTCTCCTCTAATTATGTGTTGGAAGGTGTCTGCTTATGTGCGGCTCTCCTAATTAAAGGTCTTTGACACCGCTGCCTTGAGCTCATTGGGAAGGAAAATGTGAATGCACATTTTCCTAATTACGTGCAGTTATGGCCTGTGTCTCGAAGGTCACGTGCGTTCCTCATGGGCTCTGGGTTTGACGGTGTTCTGAGTCACCGTGTTTCAGCTCGAGGTACGTGTCGAGCCTATCGTAATGAACAAGAGCAAAAGCGTGTCATTTGTGGAGGGATTTGAGTCGTCAGCAACGTCTAACATCAAATGTGACGTACAAACTTGAAAAGCACACATTGCAGTTAACTCGCTCCTGCCGTTGGGAATGTGAAAGCAGATCCTGATGGCACACACACCCACAAGATCTATCCTAACTTTCCTCATTGCTGCCTCCTTATGTCTGTTTAGTCAGTTTTCTATTATTGTGGGTTTTAATTTAATTTTCTTTATAAAGAAGGGGTGATGTAAATCTACAGAACACAAGATGTTTGGTATTTTATTTGGAGCCATTTTGCCATCGCTTTAATGCTTGCTTTCTTGTTTTCACGATGCCTCTTTCTGCCCCCAGAGACTACAGAACACGACAGACACTCTTCACAACCTGAGCGGCAGGAACATGACAGACTTCCTGTTGAAAACCTATGAAAAATCTGGCAAAATAAGGTATTGGGTTGTCTATTCTTCTAAAATTGTGCACAGATTAAAATGATCCATTTAAAAGCTATAGTTTATGTTGTCAGTGCACAGAACTGCTTGTGAAGCTGTAATAGTGAGATTCATGTTTGTAGCGTAACGGCAGTGTTACCGTTGAGGTGTCGTCCCTATTGAAGGTACGGTGGACTCTCTGTTGGTGGACTGAACTCACAAGTCCAGATGAATGATGAAGAAATTGCTGCTGTTGTCAAACAGCTGTTCAGCCCGTATAACAGTCAGGTAGGACACGGGCACCTCATGGTCCTCTGCACACGTCATGATGTTTACTTCACATAAAGTGGAAGCGGGAGATTCCATAACAGCTGCACCATTTCCTGTCCTCTTGTGGTTCTCAGTTTCTCTCACCTAGTCCTTAGTTTAGTCCTTAATTAGCCCTGTAGGCACATTTATTTATGTACAAGTAATTATTATAAATAATTGGCGGCCTGGTGGCTCAGTTGGGTAGAACATCAGGCTGGGAGGCAGAAGTCCCCCAGTTTGAATCTCAGCATAGCCAGGTGTGTCCATGAACAAGACAGTGAAGTGCTAGCTCCCCGGGTGCTGCGTGTGGCTGGCAGCCCACTGCTCCCCTCAGTGGACAGGCTAAATACAGAGAAGTAATTTTCCCTCTGGGATTAATAAAGTAAAATAAAATAAATAAATAAAACTGACTGAAATGTTTGACATAAATTATTCTAAAACACACACACACGCACACAAATACTATAAGGATGTTCACTAGTATAGTTTTCTGTTTAATAAAGACATTTTCTCACACGCTCTCACACACACACACACACACACACACACACACACACACATACTCTTCAGGTTGTATATCTTGTTTTGCACAGTGTATTCTTCTGGACAGAATCAGAGGCACATTTTGCTTCGGACTGCATTTACTCCACAGCCATATTTTAGCTTGTGTAGGACACTGGATTGCTTTCATACACACTCACACTATTTCACATTAATCATATAGTGTTAGAAAACAAATATATCTTGTCTGCCTATAAACTAAATAAAGTAGTGTTAGATTACATCCATTTTAGGATTTAGAACCCAATTAGGATGTCCGAGGTTTTAAAATCAGTGTTAAACCTATACTAAAATTCTGCGGCATATAAATCTTATGTTCAGATAAAATAACCATTTTGATCATTTATAAATCATTTACTTATATTTTATGTCTATGAAAGCCCTTTTGTTCAGGCTACAGTCAGCCAGTCACTGACCCTTTCAGCCCAGGTCATAGACAGCTGCACACGAGTGTCTACACCCCAGGTCACGGACAGCTGCACACGAGTGTCTACAGCCCAGGTCACAGACAGCTGCACACGAGTGTCTACACCCCAGGTCACGGACAGCTGCACACGAGTGTCTACACCCCAGGTCACGGACAGCTGCACACGAGTGTCTACAGCCCAGGTCACAGACAGCTGCACACGAGTGTCTACACCCCAGGTCACGGACAGCTGCACACGAGTGTCTACACCCCAGGTCACGGACAGCTGCACACGAGTGTCTACACCCCAGGTCACAGACAGCATACTAATTAAAGAGGACAGTTTTTGTTGCTGGTAGTGTGAAATTATGGTGTTATAAGACATCGTTGATGGTTTAAGCTGCGTGAAGATGCGTGAACATGAAAGATTCCACAGAAAACTGGGTGGACAGTGTAAAACTCCCCTAAGATGTCCTGTCGACAGACTGCTTATGGGTGCAGTTCTTTCTGATCTCCAGTAACATGGAATAACCTGTGTTATTCCACTTTGTCCTTGACGAGAGAGAGTACTTTAGGGAATGGATTAGCGGAAGTAAAGCATGCCAATATAGGGATATAGGGCATGCTTATAAAGCACGCCAATATAGGGATATAGGGCATGCTTATAAAGCACGCCAATATGGGGATATAGGGCATGCTTATAAAGCTGCCTCTTGCTAATAAATAGAACATTGTTTGCTCACATTGGCAGCAGCTGATGGTTAATCTTACAGACGGCGTGAAGCTGCTAATTGGAGTTCTGCTTTACAAACACGGTATCTTCTTAATTCTTGACGCCACACCAGGCCTGACCGAATAGTAATCATCGGTGAAGGAGCCACGCTTTCAGTTCTGTAAGACATGTAATAGATGGATCTGATATATCTTTTCACATGAGCAGTACAAAAGGTGGCCATGTTGTTATGTCTTACAATTTTACCTCTTCGCTCTTGACCCAACCTCTTCCGTTTTACATGCTATTTTCAGGGCTCTTCCACACTGGACCCTCTCCTGGCTTGTCTTCAACTTCACCAAAGCCTGTCAGCCTATTTGCCTTTCTCTCTGCCACTTTGTTTCATTAAGTTTATTTGAGCATATGTCTAATGGTAAATAACATTTTGGCTTCTACTGCCACGGTGACAGAGCCCTTCCTTCTGTGTTTCTCCATGCCCAGATGTATATAGTTTGCCATATCATATTCCTCTCTGTGCATTTTAACAAAAAGGTACGTGTCGTCAAATGTCACCGACTGATACATGCTGTTTTTCATGCATTGGCAGGGAAATGAAAATGATCAGACTCCGCAGAATGCTGAAACCTTCTTGAAACAACTTGGGACCAGGGACAACATGAAGGTATGAAAGAGATGTGTTCCAACACTGGAGCCTGTCTGTCTGGGCTCCTGGGGATTACAGTATATCTCCTCATCCTCCATCACCTCCTCCTTTCAACATGCAGCAAACCTCGCTGTAATATTGTACAGCACTTTGGTCAACATTTGATGTTTTTAAATGTGTTTAAATGAACTTGACTTGTCTACCCTGAACAATTTGACAGTTTATTAAAACTTAACGTTCAGGTTTTGGTCTTGATCTAACGCTTTTCTAATGAAGTAGAAGTAGTTCATGAACATTATGGTTTCATTTTTATTACTTTAATTTATTTAAGAAATTATTAATGCTTTCTTGTGTGACAGTTAATAAATTTACATTTTGAAATAATTCCAATTAAAAAATACTTTAAAGACACAAACACATAACTCAGATTTGTCAAAACATTTCAGTTTTCTGCTCCATTAGTGGTGTTAACAGAATAGTTTCATTATGTCATCATTTCTAAAATATGCAGTCAGAATTTTTCTAACTCAAGAAGTTATGCAGTTCAAATCCAATGCTTCCATGTTTTGGGAAGTTATCCAATCAGAAATCAGGTTTACGTGTCTGGACATTTTCCAGTTTGAAACCGTGGCTATCCAATCAGAAATCAAATCTGCTTAGACTCTCTGGAAAATTTTGACTGAAAGTAAAAGCGTCACAAGGCCCTGAACATTATCTCAACAGACTAATGTCTCCATGCTGAATTTGACTTGCAGGTATGGTTCTATAACCAAGGGTGGCATGCCATCGTCTCCTTCATCAACGTGGCCAACAATGGGCTCCTGAGGGCCAACCTTCCCCCGGGACAAGACGCCAACGCCTATGGGATCTCAGTGTCCAACCACCCCCTCAACCTCACCAAGGAGCAGCTCTCCTACGTGGCTCTGTACGTGGGTCTAACTGCACCAGCAGCAGGGGAGAGCGAAGAGGGGAATGAGGGAGAGGAGGAGGATACAAGAGAACTGGAGTCCTGACAGAGAAAGGGAGAGGAGGGAGGATTTGATACACTGGAGGTCACGAGAAAAGAAAGGAGAGAATGAGGGAGAGGTAGAGGATATGACAGAACTGGGGTCACAAGAGAAGAAAGGAGAGAACACAGCTCTTGAGAGAAACTGACAGTTCTGTTGAGGGTTCTATATTTGGGCCGACAGCAAACTACCTCTTACCTCTGCCTAAAATTTACTTTCAGTGATCTGTGGATTAAATCAGTGTCCAGCATTTAGGGTACATTTTATCTTTGGTAGCAGGGGCAAATATAGTCTCTGTGAGGGAGTAAATTTGAATTGAAAGGGGATAGGGTGAGATGTAGTTCTCTTCTGCAGTTAAGGGGCATCATGACGGACATTCTGTGAGCTCTCAGAAGAGACCCATTTTCTCTTATGCTTCTCCAACACAAAGGAACTTGCTAGCCTACACTTTGTCCCCACTCCCTTCCATGTCTGCTGAGAGAGAGCTTCATCTTGCCTCCACTAAACCAGCCTGATGGCCAACCATGAGAACTGCCCACAGGCTGTAGTGGTCGATTCAGTGACCTGAAGAGATGCTTCATTTGAGCTTGAAGCTCAGCCTTGTCAGTGAGATGACACTTCAGGGTTTGTTGTACCGACTCTGAGGCAAGCTGAGGGGGCAGGTGGAGCTGTAGTTTTCTGATCTCCTGCCTTCAGTGTTATCCTGTCAGTGGTTTATTTGTGTCATACACATCACCCACTGTGACATAATTTAGATAAACCCGCTGGAATGTGGTTCACACACCGCGCTGATGGAATATTGATGTAGCTTAATTGCATCCAGATTTTGCGTGCGTGTGTGCAGAGCCAGGCCCACGTTGGAGTTTATTTTATATGTTAATGCATGTTAATGGCCTCATGGGCAGTCTGGTGCAGCAGGATGTGGACTTCCTGTTCCCAGCTCAGATGGGACATCCCAGCAACAGAACACTTAGCACTGTGTCATGCTGCTGGATGTTCACATCGAGAAGGGAGAAGAGACTAATAAAAAATGACAAATAAAATTAAGATTATTGCTAAGGGAATTGAACTTTGCTGTTTTTTGAAAATTTGTAATTCACAAAGATCTGATGTAGATATGTACGTAATTTAGGAGAACCTTTCAATGTACGTACGTACAAGTAAAGACTATGAAATACAGATGCTTGAAAAGACTTGTTTAGAGATCCTTCAAGATTAGCCTTTGCTTCACTCCTGGTGGTATGCAGTCTGCAGAGGAAAATAAAACATGGGCACACATGCAATCACATACACACATGACACAAATACATACACACACACACACACACACACACACACACGCTCATTCACAAACACACATGCACTGCAGGTAGAGAGAAATAGAAATACCTCTGATTTCTTATTCAGTCTGCAGTTCCTATGACATGTGAGATGTGGAGATGCTCAGAGATTTGTGTTTATATCAGATAATGGGGAGGAAGGTTTGTATCTGAGAGTACCACTACCTTCTCTAGTCTGACAGAGAGCTGAAGCTGATTTGGCACAAAACACCTGTGTGTCTTGGGCAGCGGGGGATGTGTGGTTTGGAGTGTCATACATTTGCTGTGTGATGTTACTTTGCTGTTGTAGGGTTGAGCTGAAGATGAGCAGCTTGGCTGAGGGTCACTTATTCTTCCAGGATCCTAACAACAACAGTTTCTGTGTTCAGGAGCAGAGCACAGTAGCAGAAGTCTGACTGAGCACACGTGTTCATGAGCAGAGCACAGTAACAGAAGTCTGACTGAGCACACGTGTTCAGGAGCAGAGCACAGTAACAGAAGTCTGACTGAGCACACGTGTTCAGGAGCAGAGCACAGTAACAGAAGTCTGACTGAGCACACGTGTTCAGGAGCAGAGCACAGAAACAGAAGTCTGACTGAGCACACGTGTTCAGGAGCAGAGCACAGTAACAGAAGTCTGACTCCTCCCATATCCTTCTCTCCCCCATCATGCTCCATGTATTCCCCTGATGAGATTTGTGTACAGACAGCCACAAAATGGTTCAGTGTTCAGCAGCCTTTTATGTCATAATCTGCTTCTCTGAATGTGTGCCCCCCTCCTCCTCTCTGGCAGGGCAGCTAGCTCCACAGACATGGTGGTGTCCATCTGTGTGATCTTCGCCATGTCCTTCATCCCTGCCAGCTTCGTGCTCTTCCTCATCCAGGAGCGTGTGACCAAGGCCAAGCATCTGCAGATTGTCAGCGGAGTGAACCCTGCCATCTACTGGTTTGCCAGCTTTGCCTGGGACATGGTGAGACATAAGAGAGGGACACAGTGCTTGGCTACGTCTCTCTGGTTCTCCAAACATGAAGAACAGACTCACAGATCTGTAACCTTACACCTTCCATAAACATGTGAAGTCAATCAGTGATAGTTAAACACAGACAGACCTTATTAACATGGTTTTTAACAGCACTCTTGTTTAGGTAATGAATTGTTTGTTGTGCTTATCATTAATGACAGACTTGCCAAAACATTAGTAGTAGTGACTCTAACGATGTAATCTCACTGTGAAAGAAAATAAATACTGTAGGGCAAGAGAAGGTGAAGGATCCGGGCTACTGACAAACTGACAACATCCTGAGACGTTTCGTTTTCCCCAGAATCAGCACAACCAGGTGGAGATGAAATGTTCTGTTTCTCTGGCAACCGCTCCATTTTCTGAACTGCCATTGACAAATGATCGTTTGGCTCCTTAAGGAAAAGGAGGGGGTGGGGTGTTGATTTCGATTCGTTCACAGGAAAGCTGAACAAATACAGAGCAGTCGGTGGATCAGTTATCACCTGAACGGTTCACTGGCTCCGCATAAGGACTCTGTGTACCGCTTTCACTGAAATATTTTAACCATGTGTTTGGGAGTTTAAAGGATGGTTGTGTTGTCTGATCAGTTCTCAGAATTCATTTCTGTAAGACTTGCACTTTCAGCACTATGTTCACGCGACATGATTTCCAAGCCTGGGCAGATGTTTGTGGATATTTACTGCACTCAGTCACACTTCTATCTTGACGTCTTGCAAGATGCAGCCTCTGGTGTCACCTCCCTATTTCACAGAATATTTGCACTCGAGAATAATTTGCAGTGTTTGTTGGAAACTAAAAGATACTGTTGATCAGTGTTGAATATACAGTATTTACTCGTGTATGTTTTTGGCAGAGTAAAATGTTCACATTTTAAAAGTTAGTGTCAGTACAGAATGAAATGTTTTGTTGCAGTTACCTTTATAAGAGTGTTGTTTTTCTGTAGCCTTCTTTGTCACCAGTTTACTCTGTCCTTACACAGAAAGTAGGGAACAAGCAGGACTGAGGATGCATTAGGAAGCCCTCAGCTGAAGGTCCAGTAGAGGTCATTCTCCAGGGAGAGGGGAGAGCACGCAGGCTGACCTCCACTTCACCTCTTCTCATTCGTTTGTGTCTCTCCCTCCAGTGCAACTACGTCATCCCGTGTGTCATTGTGGTCCTCATCTTTGTGTGCTTCCAACAAAAGGCCTATGTGTCATCAGCCAACTTGCCAGCCCTCATCCTCCTCCTAGCCCTCTATGGGTGAGTGACCCGCTGGACACTGCCAAACTGTGCACCCTGCCCTCATAAACAGCTGACTATGTGTTGCTACACTGTAACCCTGAAAAGGACACAGACCAACTGCATATTACTACCCTTTAGTTTGGTGCAGCTAACAGGAGTTCAGGCGGGATCCCTGCATGGGACAGCTAACAGGAGTTTAGGCAGGATCCCTGAATGGGACAGCTAACAGGAGTTCAGGCGGGATCCCTGAATGGGACAGGTAACAGGAGTTCAGGTGGGATCCCTGAATGGGACAGGTAACAGGAGTTCAGGCGGGATCCCTCAATGGGACAGGTAACAGGAGTTCAGGTGGGATCCCTCAATGGGACAGCTAACAGGTGCCAGGTTTACCTCTCAGCTGGCAGCACACATGCTCCACATTACTCATCTGTAGGCAGACAGGCTCCGAGGACACAGTGGGCTCCTGTGATCTCTGCCCTGGGGAGCTCTCAGAGAGAAGATGGTGATGGTGTCTTAACTTACATAAGTTTGGGTTCAGATTCTGTGAGCTGGAACAGGAGAGGGAACCAGAGTCCAGTCAAACAGCACTGTAGACACACACCTGAGACATGCAGTTTAGTTCTGCTTTAAGCTTATGCTGAGGGAGTGACTTCACTTTTTTGGGATCTGTGCTGACCCTGTTTATGCACTGCCAAAGCTTCCTGCCCTCTCATTAGCCATATTCTATGTTTACGTGTATAATTTGAGAGTCAGAGACAAGCAACAGAGAAGAGCGCTCACAAATTACATTTTCTCTGCCTGTTTCTAATGACTGCGCTTTGGGGAGAGAGAGAATCTCATACAGTTTGACAAAAATGAAGATAAGTGTGTTCTGCCTGATTATTGCATTAAATAAGAAAATCTCAAGTCTGTATGTTTTCTCACTCGTTAGTGAATGTAATTTATTTAGTTATGGTAGCCTGCGGCTGTAGTGTTAAATCACTAAAGGCAGGACCACAATGGGGTGTGTCATCCTCCATCATAGTGATGTGGCCCTAAAAGAAAGCAGGAGGGGTTGTTACCAACCTGCACTGCCCTGCCAGTAACCCCCACCCATCTTATCACATATACTTTGTTTTTCATTTAATTAAAAAAAAAAACTTATTTGTTTTTTCATTTTTTTATCATTTTTAATTATTTTTATCATTACATTTAATTAGACATCTTCTGAACTCATTAATCCCTTTGAGTTACCATAGCAACTACAAACTGTCCTGGATGTTTGTGTTACAACGTGTGCGCTGACATCGGATAACTGAGATATTTACATTCATTCGGCATTATGTCTAACAAAGCTTTGCATTTACGGGAACATAAATGGCATCATTTGACAAATGAAAATATCAACAACAGATTTTTACAGTACTGTGTAATAATAAGGCTTAAACTGTTTGCTTTTGGTGTGGTTGACGGCTTTCTCTTCCCTTTCTTTAGATGGTCCATCACCCCCATGATGTATCCAGCCTCATTTCTCTTCAGCGTACCCAGCACCGCCTACGTGGTGCTGACCTGCATCAACCTCTTCATCGGGATCAATGGCAGTGTGGCAACCTTCGTCATGGAGATGTTTGATGACAAGGTGACAGCCCTATTCTAACCCATATCACATGACTGGCTCACTGTTATGGGTTACTTTGTTGAATTCTCATAAGAAAATGTCACTACATTTTGTTTGAGATATGAAACTGAATATTTTATATAAATTTTTTGTGTTCTGCAGTTTAATTAGCAGCTTTGCTGAACAGCATTTTAAAATGTTCTAGTATCTCTGGCAGTTTTTCTCTCCAAAGTACCTGACACTGAAATTGATCTTTTACTTCTATTTGTGGAAGAGGTTGGTTGCATTACACCTTGAAGCAGGGTGTCTTTAAAGGTGAAACCACACCAAACTTCTTCTGTTAGCTTGTTAGCATCTCCCTGTGGGAATCAAGGATGTTCAGACCCAAATCTTTCTATTTCCTTTTGAATTCCAGTTCCCACTTCCATGTAACACCTGAGACAAACTCACACCTTTAGATACCTGGACCTAAATGTGAAATCTCCGTTTTATTTACACTCTTTGCAGAGTATCGCTGCTCCCAAAAAATCTCTCTGCCGTTTGGTGTTGATTGACGTTGCGATCGTCGACTAGTTCAGCATATCCGAAATTAACTTGCATCAAGTTTCTGTTGGTAAAATATATGAGACAACCTTACATGCCTAATAACAGGTTCTGTTATGGGCTTCTGCCTGGAGAAATCACTGTTCTGTCTGTGTCAGTGTCTACGGTAGAGTCAGCAGTGTGGGGAGTTCTAATGTCCGTCCATTACTTTAGACATTTGTATTTCTGCTTGCTCCGAACATACTGAATGCAGAAGAACAATATTCGTTCACCATGAAGACATAAGGACTTACAGTAGTGATGTTTCTAAGCGTGATAGAGAAGGATGTGGAATATTCAGACTGACACAAGTGTTCATGTCAGGATTCCTGCTCTCTGCTTTCAGACATTTTTGAATATCAAAGATTCCTTCCATCTTAGCTCTTCAACCCCCTTTTGACACAGCTTCTCCCTGTCCTCTCCAGCTTCTCTGTCTTCTTCACTTTGTATGTCTTTACTCTGTTTGTCTTCTATAACTTCTCTGTGTAATTTCCAGCTTCTCTCATTGATTCCAGAAAAAAGAGCTTCAGGTTTTCCATACACATTCCTACAGAGGCCTGAGGATGGCACGGTGGCCTCAGTAGTCAGCTCCAGCTTCTATCTGTGAGCTCCAATTTCCCTCTGTGAGCTCCAGCTTCTCTCTGTGAGCTCCAGCTTCTATATGAGAGCTCCAGCTTCTCACCACAAGCTCCAGCTTCTCTCTGTGAGCTCTAGTTTCTTTCAGCCAGCTCCAGCTTCTCTCTGCAAGCTCTAGCTTCTCTCTGTGAGCTCCAGCTTCCCTCTGCGAGCTCCAGTTTCCCTCTGCGAGCTCTGGTTTCTCTCGGCCAGCTCCAGCTTGTCTTTCAGTTTCTGCCTTTTTGTCCTCCAGGATGTCAAGCGTATAAATGACATTATGAAGCAGGTTCTCTTGGTCTTTCCACACTTCTGCCTTGGAAGAGGTCTCATTGACATGGCTAAGAACCAAGCAATGGCAACTTTTTACCTCAACTTTGGTGAGTGACCAGCACATATTTTCTTCTTCAGCCACTTGTTTGGAAACAAATTTGCTCTCACCTTCTGTTGTGTACGTTCTATGAAAATACCAAGGGCAAAAGGACCATTTATATCATGAAATAAAAGACAAAGACGGCCAAACACTATATTCCTGTATCTGCTTTCCATGTCTTCTCCATGATTGTAGGTTAGCCTTTTGTTGTAGAGACATAACTAACCAGCTGTTGGCACCCTTGACATTGCTTACACTCAGAAGAAAGGCATGTTCAGAGCAGTACAAGACAGGCAAGCAAATGTCTTTACAGCATGGGAGCAGAACAGGGAATAGCCATGTAAGGAATCATTTGTAATGCAGAGCACAAGAGGAAAGCAGTCAGTACATAAATGCCTTGTCTAGAAGAGGGGTGTTTAGTACAGAATGAGATTGAAAAAGACTCCAGCTTATCACGTCTACAAGCCAGAGACAACTGAAGCTAAATGTACAGCTGCAGGAAGGGAATCTTTTATGTTTGTCTTGTGGCATTTCTGTCACAAGACTGGCACTTGAAGACAGGCAGAATAAACCTGACACTGAAATCACACATGACCAGAAAGTATAAATGCACAACACTGAAAACACACACAATGTGAATTTTTATTCTGCTGTGGGGGCTTCCTGTAGGAAATGTTAAAGTTATGTGCTGGAATTATGCATTTAAGCATCCCATTGCATGCTTTGGAATGTATTTTACTCTGGTTATTGGAATGTGTTGAGCGTGCATCATCTCCTGTCAGCTGCTACGTGATGAGGGTGTGTGTGAGATGCTGTCACAGGGAATGTGGTGGGTTGGCAGTGCCCTAGTGTGGGGTGTGTAGTTTACAGACTGAATGCTCTGTCCACTCCATGTGCAGGAGAAGATCGCTTTGAGAACCCACTCAGCTGGACCATGGTGGGCAAGAACCTATGTGCCATGGCCATCCAGGGCATCGTGATGTTCTCCCTCACGCTTCTCATTCAGTACAAGTTCTTCTTCAAGCCCAGGTAAACCGATTCATGTCCATCATCCTTACAAACCCTCAAGAGAAATTATAAAGTAAACCTTCAGTAACTGCACTATAACAAGATGAAGGCCTCATGAGCATTAGATGACAGATTAAGTTTACCTGCTATATCATTTGCATTTAGCTGCAGGTACATGCAAATACAAGTATAGGTAGAATGGTGTCAGACTGACACTGCAGATGAAATTGAGCTCACGGTTCAGATAGACCATACATTTCACTCTTGTGTTATAATTTGTTTAACTGTCCATCAAGTGGGCTGACATTGAACAGCAGTGTGTGGGGGGATATGACGATAGGGTGTAGTCATGTTTTCATTTGTCCCTTTAACTGTCCACTAGGCTGGTTAAGTTTGAACGACTGAGGGATGGGTACGAGGATGAAGATGTGGCTACCGAACGCATCCGTGTCCACACAGGAGGAGCCAAAAATGACCTTCTCAGAGTGTGTGACCTGACCAAGGTACAGTACAACCCTTGTCCTGTGAAAAAGCACAACCACACTGATTCTTATGATCTATGTGTCAAATCACCTGCGCAAATATGAAAACTGGAGTAACGTAAATGATGAAGTGAGGTTCAAAATCTCTTTCATTAAATCTCAAATAACCATAGAAACATCTGTGTAGTTTTGCATCATATGGATTACTGTGAAATTCAGGTTTTCTGTGGAATGGTGTGTTCAGAGTGGTCCAGTAAATATGTTATCTATGTTCTGAGTGGTTATAAAAATTGAGTAGAGCAGTTATCTATGTTCTGAGTGGTTTCAAGTGTTCAGTAGGGCTGTTAACTGTGCACTGAGTTGTTAAGCATGGTGAGTAAATTTTAGTGCTATGTCCCTGTCCAGGGTGTCCTCTGCCTATTGAAATTAGCTACCTAGGATAGATTTCAGGGCCCAGAAACTCTGCAAAAGATTGGATGGATGGGGGGATGGGTGGATGGGTGGATTACTATTATGTGGAGCTGGTAGCTGTGTGTGTATCTCTTTCTTTCTGTATAGCACTAGCCCCTCCACAGCCCTGCTGACAGCAATTCTTTCTGCCAGGATGTTCCTATACTTCACATCTGTACACCAGCAGCAGACCAGCTGCTGTCAATGATATTTACATTAAAAACAGAACTGAGCAAAAGAGGAACACTTTTAGAAACTCACTCATTGTGGTCCTGTTTCCACAGAAGTGCAATGCTTCTCTCTTTCCTTTTGCTGTTTTCCAGCAAAACGTAAGTGGACACATGAAGGGAAAGCGTGAGTTCAATGAGTTTCTGGCAGCAGAGGAGGAAACATGACCTCCTCATGCGGCTTTGTGAAGCATCCCAGTGGCTTGACCAGCACGAGCTGGACGCAGCAGCTCTGCACAGTGAACACAGATGCTCAGTGTGTGATACCTACTGCTTTTCTGTAAGCCAGTCGGCTTTCCACAGATGAGCCAGGGAGAGAAGATCAGCTTTCAGTCTGACCTCACGCACTTATCTGCCTTCTCACGTTCACTCTCCACCCGTTGTTTCTTGCGAGACATGGAACGTGCTGAACTAATTTCTCATCTCATAAATAGTTTCTTTGAAAATGTATTTTGTGTGAGATTGGAAAGGTTATCAGTATGGTGTTACAGCAGAGAAGGTGCCTTAACCGTTTGCTCTGATTAAGCACCACACAAGGCAGCTGCTACTCCTGGTCTCTCCGCCTGTTTGATGCGCTCTTTTGTAGCTCATACGCTCAGCGGTGATGCAAATGTCTGAAATACTTGTTGTTGTGCGTGTTTTATGATAAAGGTAATGCAGTTTTGTTCCTGAGTGTGCAGTAAATGCTCGTTCTTATCAGGATCCCCAGCTAACAGCTATTGTAGCAAAGTGCAGTTTACCTAAAAGTGTTTGTATTTTATAGGCTGTATGTGAAAATGTTGCTGGAAATAGTTTGAAAATTTCTGCAGGCTAGAATGCTGCTCTGCATTGTGTAAGTTTTCATCTCCATGTTGGAAACCAAATCTTAATAGACAGTGTCAGTGTGTTTGTAACAGATGTGAAATGGATGGTTTGCTGCTGTAAGCTGTGGGAGTTTCTTTCTCCATAAGAGAGGCTTCTTTTGTCTCTCTGACAGTCACTGCTGCTGCAGAGAACAGGTCCTAGTTCTGGACTTGGGTGAAGTTCCTCACCTTTCTCTGCTTACTGGCTATAGTGTCACTGCTTTCCCTAGATGGAATGTGGGAGAAACTACTCTATATGCAACAGTGTCATTCAGGAGAGTAATTACTGTCAGACCCTCCCTCTCTTGTATTATTCCGTTAATATTAAGTGCCTTGCTGGAGAAAAGTTCGTGAAGGTACAGTCTTTTCATGCCTCCCTATTCACTGAAATGTCAAAGACATGTTGCAAAAATGTGCCCAGTAAACTGCAACACTAATCTTCAGGTGAACTTTCACAACTAACTTTTCTGTGTGTCCTTAGCAATGATTGCAGGATGTTATTTCCAGAAAGAGACTGCATAGGATAGCATGGGATGGTGTGGGATAGCATTTAACCCATCCCCTAAGAGCAGCAGTGAGCAGCCAGCCATGTGCAGCACATAAGGAGCTAGCATTTGAGTGTCTTGCTCAAGGACACACCTGGCAGCTGGTGCATTCAAACCAGGAGACCTCCACATCCCAGCCTGCTGTTTTACCTATTGAGCCACCAAGCAATGAATGGATGGATGGAAGTTACTCTCTGGTGAAAATAAGTTACACATATTCCAAAAAACTAATATTTTCAAAAGAGTTAAAATACACTGCAAATAAAAGTTACATGAATAATAAATGAATAAAGACAGCGTATTTATGGTGGGTAATTCTGTGATTAGACTGGAAAATGGGTCATGCTGTTGGACTAGATAACACATGCTGTGGATGCGTGTCTGTCGACTCCACACTAATGCCGTTGTTTGGCTGAGTTTGACGGTTATTTCTGGAATTCACAACCCCAGCCTGGTCGGTGAATGTATTTTTTTCTTTTGATACCATAGGCCATTTTTTTGTGGTTGATATTTATGGAATGATAGAATTTGTATATTTTTTCGTTGTTGTTCTTGTATTGTGATGCAGATCTTGCCTGCAGCTTTTCAGATGGCTTCCCGTACAGAGAAGGTGCTTTTACATTCAGCAGCTGTGTGGACTTGAGAGTGAGTTTGCTAGGACTGTGGATGAAAGTCATCATGCATTAAACAGCAGGAGGCCAAGATGAACACAGAATGCAGAGACAAACTCAGAATGCCAAATATCTCCCTTTGGCTCATTCGCCCAGAGCCAGACTCCATCACACTCATGTTTCCCTGGCAAACATGGGTGGGCAGAACATGCCAAAGGTAACGGAGTACACAGACAGGCATGTCAGGAGACCTGCAGCTCATGACCTCTGCATCATGGGGTCACTCTGTAAATGAAATAACACAGAGTTTCCATTCCTCTGCTGGGACCCAGTCTCATGACCCAGCCTCGTGACTTGGTGTCATGACCCCCCCATGATGTGCCAGTGCCGTGAGTTGGCATTGTGACCTGGTGTTGTGACTCGGCATGACAGAAAAAAGGTGCTTCGTTGACTGAGATCCGGTAAAGTCATGCCAGCTGTCTCAGGCAAAGGGCATTCTGACCAGTGCCGTCATAGAATAAGCAAAACAAATAAGCAGAAAGACCAGTTTAAAACACATAATGATAAATATATACTATACATCTGTCCAGATAGGAGATTCAGAATGAATTGTTATATGTAAGATTAATCAGAAAACATACACAACACACTTTAAATAAACAATTGATTATCAACAGTCTTTAAACAATAGATATAACATCAAAGTTTGTTGAATGAGTACACTGGTACATTGTGGAATGTGAGTTTGGGCAAGCTTCCTTTCTCAGCTGAGACTCTTTGTTTGTTCTGGTGTTGAGTAGGCTGACAGCATGCATGTAACACCTCTCCTTCAGTCTAGACATGTTTGTTTTCGTGCTCTTGTAACTTTTTCCCACAGCAGGGGGAGAACAGTTTGAAGCCAGGATGGTTATCATCATTTGTGATGTTACCTGCATTTCTGAGATTTTGTGTCTGAAAGATATCTTTAATAGGATGGAGGTGAGCGCTTGGGCTGACCTGATTAACCTTTCCAACTCTTTCTACACAGACCATGTGCTGTTTCTAAAGCCTTCTGTAAAGTCACAAAGAGTGCGAGAAGACTATAAAACACAGAGCACTCTTTGGACATTTGAGGACAGACATGGTTGTGTCTTTTTTACATTCTATGACTGTGAGCTATGGATCTCCTCTACAGAGACCAGCAAGCACTGCTGTCTGTGCACACACACACACACACACACACATGCACACACACACATACACGCGCACGCATACACACATGCACACACACATACACACACATATGCCCACACACACATGCACACACGCACACACACATGCACACACACATACATGCACACACATGCAAACACACACGCACACACACATACACACACATATGCACACACACACACATGCACACACATGCGCACACACGTATATACACACACACATACACATACACACATATGCCTGACTCCTTGCCCAAACTGACCATGTAGCGGTTAGGATGTGTAGGTGCTCGTTTAACCATGGCTTTGGCTCTTCATGTTATTTTTGTAGAATAATGTTTTATTTTTTTAAATGTGTTTTGTTTTTATGCTATAACAGCTATGCTGTATTAGGACACCTCAATGATATGGTTTTAAAGTATGGTTTTACGTCACAGACTAAGGTGTGTTACCTGTTCCCTGACGGTATGGTTTTACAGCACAGACTAAGGTGTGTTACCTGTTCCCTAACGGTATGGTTTCACACCACAGACTAAGGTGTGTTACCTGTTCCCTGACGGTATGGTTTCACAGCACAGACTAAGGTGTGTTACCTGTTCCCTAACGGTATGGTTTCACAGCACAGACTAAGGTGTGTTACCTGTTCCCTAACGGTATGGTTTTACGTCACAGACTAAGGTGTGTTACCTGTTCCCTAACGGTATGGTTTCACAGCACAGACTAAGGTGTGTTACCTGTTCCCTAACGGTATGGTTTTACGTCAGAGACTAAGATGTGTTACCTTTACCTTGCAGCCTTTTAACTCCCAGTGGCCTAAAGGCTAAGTGGCAAATGTCTCATGAACACAAATCCAATTATAATAAATTAATAATACTTTAATTAAGCTCTAACGATACATTACATTAGCAACTGATGGCCACCCTATTATCCATCCAGTTTTTGTCCCCACTTCTCCCACTGGGCTGCTTGTCACGTAGTTAGTCATATGTCAAACTCTTATTCTCTGATCCCAACAGGTCTATCAGGGGAAGAAGAGGCCTGCCGTTGATGGGATCTGTGTGGGTGTACCTGCAGCAGAGGTGAGTGAGCAGAAGAAACTTTACACATTAACTCAGAAACATCTACACATGAACATCCATTACATCTACACAGAAACATCGACTTACAAACATCTACACAGGAACATTGTCGATTTACATCTACAGAGAAACATCTAGTTACAACACAAAGGAACATCCATTTACATCTACACAGAAACATCTACTTAAAGCAAATCTATACAGGAACAACTGCTTGGCTAACAGTGGAGTTACAGTAAACCCATAGATAAACCCGTAGAAAATACCGTAAGGCACTGAGGACTTTAATAGACAATCTAATCAACATCATAGCATAGCTGTTACAACCTGGTGAGCAGCCAGATCAGGAATGAGAGGGAGGCAAAGTCTAGGCATGGAAAGGGGTTTACTTGGGCGAAACAAACAGAACATGAAAGGACAAAGGAAACACGACTCTAATAATATACAGAAAGTTATAAACAAACTGAAGGACTTGAAACAGCGACCTACTCAGACAATACATCCTACAATAACCAGCAGGCAACTGGGGGAAACACCGGCATTATTATAATACAATATAATATAGTAAAATTAATTAATGATGGTTGAGATTGTAGACTACAAAAGTCTGAGTTCTCGTCCGACGGCCATTACGGGCATTCGTCCTTGCATGTGACAAACATACTTGGCTATAAACCTCATTTCCTTTCCCCTTTCTTTTCCTTCATGCTTTGATATAATGTTAAATTTTTCCTCCAGAGTAATTGCATTCCACTTTTTTTCCTCACCAGCAGCAGAAGACACAGATGGGCATTTCGTAGACATGATGAGTGAATAAAAACACAATGTAGATAAAGTGGAGTATCTGACGATATTAATAGCACAGAACACTATAGACTATCGGTGTTACACTGTACACTAACGACCATGTGGCAGGATATCCAGCATTCATGGCTACGTATCATGAGAAGATGTGCTGAGATAGGAAGGGGTACATATTACAATCCAAAATTCGGAATTCTCAATACGGCTTCTGCTAAATGCGTATTGTATGTATTATTCACTATCGCCATCGTAAAGTTGAAATATCGTAATACGATCCATCGTAAACCAAGGACCGTCTGTACACAGAAACATCTACTTACAACACTGTAACCTCAACATCTATCTCTCATGTCAACACCCTTTAAGGACATGCTCAGATTTTTTTTTTTTTTAATTCTTTTGAATTTTATGTTTTATATTACATTCTTTATGACACAATTTAGTAACTATGATGTAAATGTGTCATTTCAAATGTAATTAACAGTGTGAAACTACCTCATTGTCGTGTTTCATATGCTAATGTGCTGTACCATGAAACTCTAACCTTCTGGCACTATAACACTTTTCAAAGTGTGTGTTCAGTGTGTGTCGTTCTTCTGTCCTCTGCATCCTGGTGGTTATTAGGTTTACAAGTAAATAATTATAAATCCTGAAAAGTGTGTATTTAGTATTGTAACAGCCATTAGTTAAAGCAAGTGATTCGTCACTGATGAGGCAACACTGAGAGAAACAGAGAAAGAATGTGTCTGTGTATGTTTATAACTTGAGCAAAGTATATGGCAGCTGGTGTTGTGATATCCAGAGATGAGCCCAAGGAGATGTTCTTGTGCCTTCTGTACCTGTGGACAGGGCTTACTGCAATACTGTGATGCCTCCTATACCTTGAGATGGGCCTAGGGAGGCGTGGCGATGTCCTCTGTACCCTCAGACAGGCCTAAGGAGGCATGGCGATGCCCTCTGTACCCTCAGACAGGCCTAAGGAGGCATGGCGGTGCCCTCTGTACCCTCAGAGGGCCCTAAGGAGGCATGGCGATGCCCTCTGTACCCTCAGATGGGCCTAAGGAGGCATGGCGATGCCCTCTGTACCACATTTAAAAGCTGTACAAATGACTGTTCAGTCTGACAGCAGCTCAGGGTCCCTGCCTGTGTTTTTAATTCAAAAGATGTGCTGAAATGAAAAATCTCTGGGCTGCGAATGCTTGGGTAATCCTCCATGAATTCAGCCAATAATGCTTATTATATAGGCTGTACAGTGAGAGAATGTTTGAAATAATAATGTCTCCAAACCCAGTGGGTTACTGAAATCCCAGGACAGATGGCGACATATTTCCCTTTCTTTATGGGCCTTACATTTTTTCCAGAAGTATATTTACGTTTTCAGTGTAGTGTGTCTCCCTTCCAAACTCAGTGGAAACGATTAAACAATTAAACAGAAATAGTTAAACATCTACAGGAAGGTGTTTAAAACCTTCCCAAGTTAACAGAAAGCTTCACACACTGACAGGACTCATGTCAGTCAGGATGTATAAGGACATTTTAAAATTAACTGTAGACAGTTTTTGTAAAACTTGTACTTTAATCATTTTAATTTATTGTTGTTTTGGATTAATTCCCAGTATGTATTAAACTCAGCGGTACCGGAGTGCTGTCTACACTTTTGGACCTGTGGATTGGAGCTCTGAAACTGACTGTGCCGTCCCCCTTATGAAAGCATGTCTGTTTCACTTCCCATGACATCCAGTGCTTCGGTTTACTGGGGATAAATGGGGCAGGAAAAACCACCACCTTTAAGATGCTGACGGGAGACATAGCGGTATCCAGCGGAGACGCCTTCCTGAACGGGTACAGGTAAGGCGTGTGAAAGGTCCCACGACACTCTGACGCGACAAAGACAATGACATGTTGGGGCTGTACCGGAACCTTCCGCTCTTATTGTGTCCATCTTCTCCAAACCGTAAGAAGTATGTACTTTTTCCTTCATCATGCACTCAAACATGCATCTCCATGGCAACATGATTATCAGCTTTTTAATTCATCCCAGTTGTCCTACATTAGCCTCACCCTTAATTCCTGCACGTTTTATAACGTACTTTTTGTTGCCATGGTTAATGTTTTGTAGAGCCGATTTTAAATGAGGAAGCCTCTGTAAATGCCGCACATGTTAACTGCTGCAGCTCAAAGTGGGTAATTACTTTATTAGGTAGGAAGTGAGCGGTGAGGTCTGTGAGGGAAACAAAACACTTTCAGCCCGTGAAGCCGTGGAGGTGGAGGGCAAAACATTGTCATGACAACTTCTCTGAATGAGAGAAAAATGTGCCTCATCCTTGCCATAGTAACATTAATTTAACAATAAAAGGAGGAAAGATGTTTCCTGTCAGTTACAGTGTGGTGAGGGACAAACTAACGTTAAACAGCCTGTCCTGGGAGACGCGGCCAACACACGTCATCTGCTCACACTTTCCAAACGTTCTTCAGATTGCCAGATCTGACATTACAAATATAGATGTTTTCACAACAACAGCCTGGCACCCTGATTTCTGTCTGAAACATCTTCTGCGAACTAAACAGCATGTTACAGTATGGAGACATGACATCCTCATCTGACAGAAACAAATCCTCATGTCTCTCTTTCACTAAAAGGTCAGACTTCTCTGTTCTTGTCACAGGAAGACTGGGCATTTTGTTGTTTAAACATGACCATAGTAAGGTGATTGTTACTCTGGTAAAGCTAGACCATGCTCTTCCTCCTTCAAAGCCATATTTTTGATTTTCTGTGCACTGACTGGCTTCCTGCATCCTGAGATGATATCTCGCTTTTCACATGACTGTACTCACGCCACTTGTCTTGGTGTCATAGCCAGAGCCCCTGGTGGCTGTACAATTCATTTTGCAAGTTCAACTTCTCCTCACTTATTGGAAGTTGAAATGTTGCTATGGCAACCTGACCAGTGTGCTGTCTTTCGCAATGCTCGAGAACGATTTGTCTGAAATAATTTGGGTGAAAATGAAAGCACAATTTTCACTACAACTAGGAGAGTGTGTACAGCACCGGATGTGTTCCACACCTTACACACACAGGTGTTTCACAGTATGGTCGGCCCTCTGTATCCATGATGGTTTGGTTCCAGGAGCTCTTGTAAACATCAAAATCTGCAGATGTTCCTGCAAGTCCCTTACACAAAATGGTGTAGTAGTTGCATGTAACACACACAAATCCCCCTGTGTAGTTTAAATCATCCCTAGATTACATGTAATACATAACACAATGTAGATGTATGTGAATAGTTGTTAGCCTCTATTGTTTATGGAATAATGACAGTGGCCAGGGAGTCTGGGCATGCTCAGTAGAGACGCAAGCACGGTACACATCAGCAACAATGTACTTTTTTTTCAACAATTACATATGCTTTTGTTTAATGACCCGAAACACACATATGCAAAATAAAACATAATATTTAATGTATGTACTATGGTACATAACCATGTTTTATATTTTGTTATACTTTGATATATACTTACAGATGGCTCACAAGTCACAGAAAGGAAATGCAGAGAAACTGGTGAAAAATAATGTTTAAAAACACGTACAAATTATGTACTCTGAAAAAAAAAGGTTTGTTGGATTAATTTAAAAATGTATGTACAGCAGTTCCACATAAAATTATTAATTAATATTTAATCCACGTGATGATGTGAAGCTAATGTACTTATGTCAGTGCAGAGTAACATATGTGTGCACACTTCACAGCATCCAAACACAGATGGGACACGTCCACCAGAACATGGGCTACTGTCCACAGTTCGATGCCATTGACGATCTGCTGACGGGACGGGAGCACCTGGAGTTCTACGCACGACTCCGTGGGGTCCCTGCAGAGGAGGTTAAGGTGGTGAGTAGCTTTCACTGCCTCAGTGAGAGTGTGCTTATAGTTTTTTTTTCATGTTCACACATGTGGGAACTGCAATGTTTACAGTACGTGTACTATTGGTACCTAATGTGAGAAACATTTAAGCAGCATTTACAGCTCATATGAGTCAGTATAAATAGTGTTTACTTTACCTGTACACTTTATGTAGGCACACTGTAGTGTTTACCTGTACACTTTATGTAGGCACAC
>JABJVR010000013.1:3974151-3990390 GCA_025773905.1 Chitala chitala
CACTTTATGTAGGCACACTGTAGTGTTTACCTGTACACTTTATGTAGGCACACTGTAGTGTTTACCTGTACACTTTACACTTCACGTAGGGACACTGTAAATAGTGTTTACTTTACCTGTACACTTTATGTAGGCACACTGTAGTGTTTACCTGTACACTTTACACTTCACGTAGGGACACTGTAAATAGTGTTTACTTTACCTGTACACTTTATGTAGGCACACTGTAGTGTTTACTTGTACAGTTTATGTAGGCACACTGTAGTGTTTACCTGTACACTTTACACTTCATGTAGGGACACTGTTACGGTGTACACCGTTCCTGTATACAGTATGTCCCAGGCTTTGTTGGTGCCACAGAGGTTCTGCCACTGCTTTTGTCTTATGAAGTTTAATATAATGTGGCCACTTGGTTTGGTGAAAATCCACAGCCATTAGCAACATTTAATGTGAAAGATAAAACCATTTGCAAGGAGTCCATGGAAATAATTCTTTTTTATTTCAAGATAAAACCAGGGCCCCAAAGTGCCAGGATATGGGTGGAAACAAATAATTTCCCAGACTCTGATTAGCTGGGTAGTACAATGATAAGACAAATAACCTGGGATGCACAATGTGAAACAGAAAAGGTGTTAAATTCCTGTTACTTTATGACTTGGGTAACACTTTTATTCCAGCACACTGGAACAGGACCCTTCTGGCTCTGTGAGGTTAACCTCTGGTCTCTGATTGTTGTGTTTCATCAAGGGATCAGAACATTTCACGTCTTCTCCTGCTCCCGTCTGTATCTGACATCCTGACAGGGCTCTGGTTAAGGGCATCTCTCTCTGCCTTCCAGGTGGCTGAGTGGGGTATCCAGAAGCTGGGGTTGGTGAACTACTCAAACAAGTCTGCTGGCACCTACAGTGGGGGCAACAAGCGCAAGCTCTCCACAGCCATGGCGCTGATAGGGTGCCCCCCAGTGGTCTTCCTGGTAAATGCAATAGCAATGCAAAGTAACTACTGCAGGGTGTCTTAGAAGCCATGTACAAATAGGTGACCACACCACACTGTGTGGAAAATTCAGACCTAACACTACGTGTCCTTTCAGGACGAACCAACGACGGGTATGGACCCTAAAGCACGCCGGTTCCTCTGGAACTGCATTCTGAGCGTGATCAAAGAGGGACGTTCTGTCATACTAACATCCCACAGGTCAGTTTCCATTCATGGCTTTGTAACTGAATGTAGACCTGCGCGGTCAGAGTGCAAAGTAACACGACCCACGTCGTGTCTCGTCATGTCTGCTGCAGTATGGAGGAGTGTGAGGCCCTCTGTACACGCATGGCCATCATGGTCAACGGCCGCTTCAAGTGCCTGGGCAGCATCCAGCACCTGAAGAGCAGGTAAGATCAGCAGCCATGCCACACCTGTCCTACACGAGTCACCAGGGCCAAACACACCTGCAGCCGGGTGCTTCTACCTGTACTGGAACAGGCCAAACACACCTTCAACCAGGTGCTTCTACCTGTACTGGAACGGAACAAACACACCTTCAGCCAGGTGCTTTTGGAATCTCTCAGGCATCTCGTGTCCTACTCCCTGAATTATTAGACTGCGTCCGACACACTGTGTTATCAGATTCATTTCCACACCGTGTTTTTAGACTGTGTCTTACACATTCTGTTATTAGATAGAGTTCTACACACTGTGCTATTAGACTGTGTTCTGCACACTGTGCTATTAGATTCATTTCCACACCCTGTGTTAGACTGTGCCACACAAACTTAAAGCTTGACTGCTCCGTGCTCTCAGTTCAAACTGTATTTTCAGTCAAAAACATAATAATAATACACTCTTTAACAGTCACAGGTCACTCACTATCAGAGAGCAATAAATAATGTGCTCAAAGGAAAATGATGTGAGGAAACTGGCACAGGGACACAGACTGACAGCAGACAGAGGGACAGGCTTTCTCAGGAGCAGGGAACTGAACACCTCTGTCAGAAAGGAGTGTGCAGTTCCCTGTAATGCGTTAAGGTCAGTGCTGGCTGCCATGCTCTTCATCACCATGAATTAGTCATAGTGTCTCATGGTATAAATAATTACAAGTAAAAGGTGTTACTGCAGTTAGCCTGTGGTTCTCTAGAGAGGAATGCCTGTGTGTGTGTGTGTGTGTGTGTGTGTGTGTGTGTGTGTGTGTGTCTGTCTGTCTGTCTGTCTGTGTGTGTATGTGTGTGTGTGTGTCTGTGTGTGTGTGTGTGTGTGTGTGTGTGTGTTTCTGCAGACCACAATGTCACAGTGCATGTGTGCCTTGAGATGGCATAGTCACTTGGTTTTTACATGAAAAAATACATGTAATGGAATGGCGTGGTAGGCTATAAAAAGTTATAATAGGAAGGAGTTAGATGAGGGTAGAAGGTGCTCACCTTCAGCGGAGAGCGTGGGGGCAAGAATCTGAGCAAGAGAACTGTGTGAAATTACAGCTTAACCACACTCAGTATGTAATTATATTACTGCTCTTTCAGTGCTGAAGCTCAGCGCTTCGACTAAAGTGACTTCCTGTGAAGTTTCACCGATCCAGCTCACACTACAGGATGTCACCGGACATATTCTGAGTACGAACAAGCCCTGTTGGGTCCCATCTGGGTGCTGAACCCATAACTACATTGTAAGACATTGCAAATTCCGGAACGTTTGTTGAAGCCTGCTGTTATCCATCCTGGTCAGGAAAGAAGTAATGCAAAATCGAGGCAGTTCAGGACACACACTCGGTACTGACACACTCAGGACGCACACTTGGTACTGACACACTTTTCAGGATGCTCACTCGGTACTGACACACTCAGGACGCACATTCGGTACTGACACACTCAGGACGCACATTCGGTACTGACACACTTTTCAGGATGCTCACTCGGTACTGACACACTTTTCAGGATGCTCACTCAGTACTGACACACTTTTTAGGACACACACTTGGTACTGACATACTCAGGACGCACACTTGGTACTGACACACTTTTCAGGATGCTCACTCGGTACTGACACACTCAGGACGCACATTCGGTACTGACACACTTTTCAGGACGCACACTCGGTACTGACACACTCAGGACGCACATTCGGTACTGACACACTCAGGACACACATTCGGTACTGACACACTTTTCAGGATGCTCACTCAGTACTGACACACTTTTCAGGACGCACACTCGGTACTGACACACTTCTCTTTTCAAAGTGACTCAGACCATGCTTATCTTCACTGCCTCCCTGCTTTCTCCAGTTCAGCCACATAAATGTCTTATTTATGAACTTGTGGCTGTTTTCTGTTCACGGGCAAAGTGAAACATTCATGAATATTAAAACTTCATTAAAATGTTTTTCTGTGGTTGTTCTGATAGCTATATTTAAATGTAGCAAAGGGCATTTTCAAAAAACAAGGGGCCAAATATTGAAACTAATTTTTTTTCAAACTGCAGCACTTTCAATGTACACAGGTTAGCGACCCCTGCTGGTCTGCTGTAGAATGACAGCTCACTGATGCACCAGAGTCTTTACAGCGTCACTCAATGATAGTGAACTGTAGTCACAATTCACCATCCTGCTCATTCACTAATTCTGTTTGTGTCTCATTACCTTTCCTGTCTTGGGTCTGTACTTATACATGCATATATACTCTAGCAGAAAGGCTCATATGTGCAATTTTGCATCATATGGCTTTTTGTATAGCACCTGCTGTGGAAAATACTACTTTAATCAACAGATATTAAACAGGTCATAATTAGCTGTAATTTCTCACTACTAACATGTCACACATAAAAACAGTCTGTGTCACATCGCTGTTTCTCACTCCGGCCAGTTCAGTGTGTTTCTTTGCCTCTTCTTTGTCTTCTCATTTCCTGGATTGTTGATGTTTGAACACGTTGCTCATTGGCTGTTTGGGATGTGAAAGCCTGCTGTTCTCCATGGAAACCAAGAGAGCTTTTTCAAGCTTCTTTCTGTTTTCCAGTTCTGTATGTTTTGCTTTGAGTGCTGTGACATAGTTATTTAATTAATAAGGTCTGGATTATTGGCAGATAATTACCCAGAGAGCGGTTGTTGTGGTGCAGGCACTATGCAGTTATAATTTGCAGTTCTAAGAGTTTAAGTTAGGCTCTAACCCTAACCTCTAACCCTAATCTCTAACACTAACCTCTAACCCTAACCCATTCTAGCTGTTGATTTCAAATGTATAATGATACAAAATGTGCAACTGAATATATGGCAAAAAATTTTAAGCAAAAAAAAAGTTGTGTAAAATGTATATATATTTATATAGCACTGAATGTGTTAAATCAGATGAAAACATGGAAGAGAGTATTAAATATGTACAAGAAACATTTCACAAGGAGTGAAACACTGGACGCAAACTGAAAGTTTAAAAGCAGAGATAAAAAACCTCGCTGTTTTTGTGTGGCAGGTGTGTTCAACTCTCTGGCTTCTTCTGTTTACGAATTTTAAGCTGTTCTTATTTTTGGAAAAATTGCTGAAGTAGTTGTGTAAGGAGAGTGTGCCAGCCGTACTCTTCACTCTACGACGAGGAGTGTGTCACACTGGAGCTTCTGAACACATCTCATACATTCAGATGGCATCAGTGGACCCCCATTCAACACCATCTTATCAAGGTACCAGTGGCTCTGCATCGGTGACACCTGACAGCGTGCTGTTTCTCACAGAACATGAGGGAAATGCCATGAAAGACTTTTCCATCCTGTCTTTTCAGAGGAAAAGCTCACCAACTTTTACCGCTGCTACTCCTCACTGGCTTGTTGAATTTTTCTAGAAACAAGTATCTCGATTTGAGGGCAGTTTGTGGGCTTGTGGTTTTTGAGAGAGCTTCATATATAATGGTGGTGTGATTCAGAGAAGAGCAGAGTGAAAGGTATGTCATTTCTGTCTTGAGTCTAAAGCAGTTACCTTCCCTGCCGCTTATATCTGTGCAGGACTGTGCCAGGTTCATATGTAATTCCCAGGTCCAGCTTTGACATGCCTGAGACACAATTACCATCTTCAACAAAAACAATTAATGGAATGTACCGCAGAGAGGGTCTGTGTTAAAACTGCTTGTCAGACAGAATAATAACCAGCCACCCCTTACTATTCAGCATGGTTACACTCCTGAACGAGGAGGTTAGCTAAATAGCATTCCTTATCACCTTTCTCACCATATAGGTGTGATGTTTTAAAGGTGATGTGTTGAGCAGAAGGGCCAGTAAAGGCCTTATCTCACTCTGATACCCTGGCCAGCCCCCCATCACTTTCATTCACAGAGGATATGTGGAGGATACCAGAATTCATGCCCCTGAGGGCCACCGTAACTGATGCTATGTGTGCTGAAAAACTAACCAGTTCGGCACTCAGTGTTGAACTCCTCAGGCACTGGTCTGAATTTCACACTCACCATGTGAAAACAGAGCACCAGTGCCCATGTTATCTGCTTCAGTGTTTCCCAGCAGAAACCAGCACTCATGTAGAGTTTCTCTGTGACCTGACATACACAGCTCTGTGGATATATTTCAGGCCAGAGCATTAATACTGATGTAGAAGTGTCCTGCTCCTCATCAGCTCTCCTGTCAGGAATTCCACATGATCACAACATTCTATCTATAGTTATGGTTTATTTTCAGTTTGCATGAGGTTCTTTCATTCTTGAACACTTTTCCTTATGCAGATTTTTATAATTTTTACTATCTCTTTATATCTGCTGCAGTATTGTTGGACGTAAATTAGGTTGGTTTTTCTACTGTAGCTGTTGCATGACCTAAAGTATAATTTTAAAAACCTGTAAACTTTTCATAACATTCTGCAAGTCATATAATCCAAGTCTCTGCTGCTAACTTTCTGTTCTTGGAGTTTTGACCTTATAAACATAGTATACTGTGATCTTCTTGGAGCTTTAGGTCTTAGTGAAGGTGCTGGAGACAGTTTCTGCACCTAAGGTCTGGAATTGATTCTCATTTTAACGTTCCTTGTGACACTGCAGAAAGAGAGATGTACAGTGTTATGTGTGGGCACAACTTTTTCTTGTCTTACCTGCTTTACCTGTCTTACCTGCCTTGTCTGCCTCATCTTCCTTACCTGTCTTACCTCTCTTCTCTGCCCTGGTCCAAAGGTTCTGAGTGCCAAGCTGTGTGGTAGAAAGTTTGTGTCAGGCTGCCATAGACAATATTTGTTTCCATGGATTTAAGAGACTGTATTTTCAATCCATCAATCCAATTCGTTTATGGGCATGAACAGAATCAGTGTGAATAAACAGCGTTTTACAGCCGTGGGCTGTGCGGGGGGGGTGGGCGGCTGTAAAACTGAGAAGCTCGTGAGGCTGCCAGGAAATATGCACGTTTTCTGCTTAGTAACACCGCCTAAAGGTAAAGGTAAAGCCTCATTCAGCATCGGGGCCCATCCTGGTGTACAGTGGGGAAGAGTTAAACCACAGCACTAAAGGGTCTTCGTACAACGAGGAGCATGTCTGCACTGAGCTACAAGTCAGAGAGGAAAACTTTAATGAGTTGCATGTCCTACTTACACATCCCAGGTGTATACTACAGTCATATACAAGTATTTTATTTTACCCCCCCCCCCTCCCCTTTATGGAAGGTACATCAGGTTCTCTATTACTTTTGGAATTTCCGAACTGTCATATTAATTGATGAGGAAATAGCAGAAGCTAAACATAGTTGTGTGTAGCTTCATCACGTGAACATCAGAGATCCTGAAGCTGATGTTTACAGCTGCTTCTGGCAGCATGAAGGACATCAACCATGAACAGTAAAAAAAAAAAAAACTCTCCTCCATCTTTCTGCAAACATCTGGCCAAATTGTACATTGTACTTTAAAAGGCTAAACTTGACCCGTGAATCTCATTTACCAATAGAAGTGACCAGTGTGTTCTTGGCCTAACACAAACATGCTTTGATGGTCCACATATATTCTTGGATTGCTTTGATGCACAACTTTAATGTTCCAGGTGTGTTTTTGGGTTGACAGGAAAGATAGATCGGCTAGGTGTGTTCTGAGTTCTCACTGGACCTTTTTATTTATCTTCTGTGTGACACACTTCCAACACCCCAGAGATGTTGGTGCCTTTCAGCTCCTGGTATGGTTGTGGATCTTGTTTAGTGAGCCTACTTCCAGACAGGAGTGACACTCCACTCTGCTGTCTCCATCCTCTCTGTTGCTTTCAGCCCCAGCAGATGTAGAAATATTTGCTTCACCTCTAGGTACTCCTGAGAGCTCCTTATGATGGTGCAAGAAGATCTGCAGTTGCTGTAACTATAACACATACATAATAACACACACCATGTGTGTGGTTTACCGAAGTCTCCAAAATAAATACCACATTCAAGTAAACAACATCTTCAAGTTGTATCAGCTTGTGTTGCGCAGTATCTCTTATGAAATATTACAAGACAGAAAGTGTAATTCATCAGTAGTTACTGAAATATATTAATGCTGATTTTGTTTTTATTTGTGGGTAACCTTAGTTAGTCATAATGTTCTAAGTCAAACTGGTCTCTGAAAAGAAGCAATCTGGCGCCCTGGTCTGGCTCACAAATTTAATTTAACTGCATGTGCTTGGATTTCACAGCTGTTGTCAGAGCGATCTGCTGCTGTTGCTATTGTTTATTTTTTATTGCATTTCTTGCCATGTGCGCGGGAACGAGGAGTGGTTCCACATGGTAATTAGGGTCACAGACCCCATCCCCAGCAGGTGTAAAGGGGCTCTTAATCACGCCTTGTGTCGTTTGGTAATCTGGGGCCTGTCTGTGACCACAGCTGTAGTGGGCAGTTAGACAACAAGCTCACACACCGGGGATGTGACTTCACACACCAGCACTCTAGCCTCATTATCAGTACGTCTCAAACCATCACAAGGCCTTGATCTTAACAGCCAGGTACAAACCGCGTACGAGGGCTGTGATGCCTGTGTGTGCCCTAAACGTCTCCAGGCGTGGATCAGCGATAGAGAGTGGATGTATTTTGTGCGATTGTGGGTCCCGTTTCACATATGTCCAAAGAGTCTGTGTTAGAACATTGAAGGTAGAAGGAACCACAGCTCCAAGGTCTCCTGTTTTAAACATCTTTTGTCTTTGTGTCCCTGTGACAAACCCCACACCCCTGCAAACTCATGTGCAGTGCTGTCCCGAGTGTGAATCACACCATACACACACACTGTGTATTTATAACAGGATGTCACAATGTTACGTTCCCTGTATGTACAGGTTTGGGGATGGTTACACAATCATAGTCCGAGTGGGAGGGACCCCTCCGGCACTGAGACCCGTGGAAGACTTTGTAAGAGACACCTTCCAGGGAAGCCAGCTTAAGGAGAAACACCACAACACCTTGCAGTACCAGCTGCCATGTACAGAGGGCGCCCTCGCCTTCATCTTCAGCCAGTTCACCCATCACCGGGAAAGACTGAACATCGAAGACTACTCTGTGTCTCAGACCACGCTGGACCAGGTATGTGTTTCCACCCCCCAAAACACTACAGTAACATTTTCAAAGACATTAAAGAACACAGTTTAGTTGTATATAATACAATGACTGCAGGATGAAGCTGACTGACTGACTGACTGACTGACAGACACAAAGTTTCTTCTCTCCTGGCTGCAGATGATAAGGATTTCCTTTGTCATATACGTTAGCTGTACAATCATAGTCCCACAATTTAAATTTGTAGTCGTATTAGTCTTACTTTCTCTTCAATGTATTTTGATCATAATGAATATGTGTACAGACTGAGAAGACTCAGACACAGAGTGCTCTTTACAGTAATAAAAACTGAAGACAAAACCTACAATTCAAGCAAAAGGTTACAAGCAGTAAATGCATCAGTTACAGATAAGTCACAGGCAGGGTAGAGGAAAAATCACAGGTTGGGTAGGGGAAAATCACAGGTTGGGTAGGGGAAAAGTCACAGGCTGGATAGGAGAAAATCACAGGTTGGGTAGGGGAAAATCACAGGCTGGGTAGGGGAAAAGTCACAGGCAGGATAGGGGAAAGTCACAGGCTGTGTAGGGAAAAAGTCACAGGCTGGGTAGGGGAAAAGTCAGAAGTAATCTGAGCAGCACTTATAAACACAAAAAGGCCAAAGTAAGAAAACAGACTAAACACAAAGAGCTATACAGTAGGGGAGGAGCTTAATAACAAAACCTGACTAGTGACGTGATATAACAGTTACAAAGATGAGTATGATCATGTGATCACGTGCACACTGTGTATCAGATAGGAGGTGTGATTAATGGTCTCTGTGGGATGTCTGTAAACTGGAATTGTGTTTAAGAACTAGGCTGGGTGTAAACATGATACTACTCAAATTTCAGCGCATAACCTTAAAGCAGCCTGTGTGTTGTGGTAACGTCACCACCAACGTGTCAGCAGCACGTGTTGTACTGAGTGCTTGTGTCTTTTTCTGGAGAATGTGCATATATACTGTAATTTGATACCATTTTTGGACATAGCAGAAAATGTGAATGTGAATCTGTTGTGTCATATGGCTTCAGGTCTTTGTCAATTTTGCCCGCCATCAACACGAGGAGGAGGACACAGAGGGTCACATCAACCCAGTAGATGTGACAGCTGACGAGGTAGCCATGAAGGACATGGGGAAAAAACTGCCACCAGTGCAGCTGTGAGAGACATCATCGTCCAGATCTTGTGTCTCTACATCTTCTACAGCATCTTCTACTCTACATCTTACTGTATGTCTCCCTGTATGTCTCACTGACCATCACACTGCACATCCTGCTGTACATCTCCCTTTACATCCCACTCTACATCTCCCTGTACATCACACTGCACATCCTGCTGTACATCTCCCTGTACATCACACTGCACATCTCCCTGTACATCACACTGTACATCACACTGCACATCTCCCTGTACATCACACTGCACATCTCCCTGTACATCACACTGTACATTACACTGCACATCTCCCTGTACATCCCACTGCACATCCTGCTGTACATCTCCCTGTACATCGCACTGCACATCACACTGCACATCTCCCTGTACATCACACTGCACATCCTGCTGCACATCTCCCTGTACATCACACTGCACATCTCCCTGTACATCACACTGCACATCCTGCTGTACATCTCCCTGTACATCACACTGCACACCTCCCTGTACACCACACTGCAACTCACACATTTTAGTTTTCTTGTTGTTGCTTAGTCTTAGTGGGTTCGCGCTCCGCCAGAGGTGTCCCCTGCCCTGCGCCCTGCGCCCTTTGCTTCCTGGGATGGGCTCCAGGCTTCCCGCAAACCTGATTTGGATAAGGTGGTACAAGTGAATGGATGGCTGGATAATTGCTTAGTTTTATTATTACTTTATCCAACACTGAATAGTAAAAATAATTAGTACTCACTATTGTTGGCACAATGTTTATTAAAATTTTGAAGTTACTGAAATTTCAAACACAGAAAATAGATAAGGTGATGATACCAACAGATTAAGTCAGGTGTTCATAAGAGAAGGCGGGCTTAATCACTCCTCTGCTGTAATGTTTGTGACTGTAGCCAATCGTGTTGAGGGGGCTGGACTTGCATACTCTTTAATCAGGTGTCCATAAGAGAAGGCGGGCTTAATCACTCCTCTGCTGTAATGTTTGTGACTGTAGCCAATCATGTTGAAGGGGTGGACTTGCATACTGTTAGGCCATGTTGTACGTGTACCTCATAAACAAAGACACGTCGAACTCAGCATGTGCTGCACACTGAATGCTGCCATAATATTTCCATAACGCTTTTGCTTGCTGGACAGAACAATGTCAGCACGGCTTGTGGCTTTTCATGTCACTGTCTAGCCCTAAGCACTGTGAATGATTGTCAAATCCAAATGTTTTTCATTGTGCACTTTAAACTCTTTAGATTCAAGTGACATTTCCACGATCCCAGAATCCAAAGAGCACATCTCATTCCCCTTGACTTGAGTTTTATAGTTTAAAAACAGACTTGAAAAATTTTTGCACATTTCTGAGATAATGGCATGAATAGTTTGAATTAGCTTTGTACTAACAGCACTGAATGAATGCATATTTATATTTAAATAAAATGTATGTGTGTGTGTGTGTGTGTGTGTGTGTGTGTGGGGGGGTATATATATAAACATACTACAAATATCTCTATATACATATATAATATGCCTGTTTATTTTGACTTTCATTTTAAAGGGAATACAGATTTAATAAATATATTGAAGGAACAAAAATGAACTAGATGTTGTCCAATGGTTTTACAAAAAGGGAATTTAATTTGTACTGAATATTGCTTCGCACCCCAGTGAGATCATTAAACATTAACACACATTGTTTTGCCTTCTCAACCATTTTTGCTCACTTTTCCTGATTCTGCGGCTCTTCTCTGACAGCCTCTGAGTACCGACACTGGCGGCACATTAATTAAACTCCACTCTATTTGCTAAATAAAGCATCAATAAAAAAAATTGCCAAAAATTTCTGTACATATATTGATGAATTTATTATAAATCATATGATTAATATACAATTTATTGCAAATTAAAGCTTTCCTGAATGTCATGAAAACAGCCTGATTAACTGTAATGTGAACTGTTGTTAATTATAAAAAGACAAATTTAGGTTTATTCTGTTACCAGAAACTTATTTGTTATGGAAACATTAAAATACTGTTTTAATTTTCATGTGCAATAGGAAGAGTACAAGGATGCAGCTGAGATGAGTGTTAGGGGTGTTTACCTGCAGTGATGATGGTCACTCTTCGTAACTGATGTTCCTCATACACACACACACACACACACACACACACACACACACGAGCACACTAAACATGTACCTCTGGTTTTGCGTTTGGATAATGGAGAAATGGTTCCAGTTGAGAACCGTTTCCAAACTGTCTGATTTATCTGAATCTTATGCCTCCAAAGTTATTGATTCTTTTTAATCAATGCCAGCATGTTTTTCTGACAGTTGAACCTTGCAAAAACTCTTTTGTTATGATGTGAAAGTCTGCAGCTTTGCTGTTGGGGACCCTTGGAACAGGAGATACGGTGGGAGGTAGAAGCTGCCCAGTGCTTGGCTTTATTTCATGAGAAAGGATGACAACAGTGTTTCTTGTAGTGTCTGTAAAATGATCATATCAAGTAAGGGTGTAAGAATGGCTACTTCACATAAAGAATCTGTACAGAGATGACAAAGACACAAATTCCAAAGTATTTCAAATATAATTTAATGTATTATTTTATTTCATGTTCAAATGTAATTAGAAAGATATTCTATACTGTGTTCAGACTCAGAGAAAATATAATCGCTTCACTGAAGATAAAAACCTGTGCAGGCCTTTTCCACAGAGAACAGTGATCAGGAATCAATACGGCGGTCAATCAAGAATTGGGCTGATAAGCAGAACCAATAATGGAATTGGCAGCAATAAAATCTTATCAATTCCCTTCCCAACTCTGGCTACCAGTCTGTCCAGCTGACCTTTGACCTTCGCCTACAGCAGGAAGGGGATGATGGCGGCTCTACGGGGGGCGCTGCTGCCAGGGTGTCCATGGTGCCTCACACGTCGCCGTCTCACCCGGAGCAGCATCTGGAGCGACACCAGCACAGCAAAGACGGCCACTGGGGAGTAGAGCTCCATCACTCGCTGGCCACAGACTGCCTTCATGGTCTCTGAGCACATTAGGGGCACCTTACTGACTTACCGGGCACCGTCTGGGTCATGACAGCCAAACTTATCCAGGCCCCAATCTGTGCAAAAGAAAGAAAATGTGAAATTGGAAGAGGTAGCTGTACAGAGAGATGCCAGGACAGCAGTGCCATACAGAGAGATGCCAGGACAGCTCTGTCTTACAGAGAGATGCCAGGACAGCAGTACTATACAGAGAAATGTCAGGACAGCAGTACCATACAGAGAGATGCCAGGACAGCAGTACCATACAGAGAGATGCAAGGACAGCAGTACCATACAGAGAGATGCCAGGACAGCAGTACCATACAGAGAGATGCCACGACAGCAGTACCATACAGAGAGATGCCACGACAGCAGTACCATACAGAGAGATGCCAGGTCAGCAGTGCCATACAGAGAAGTGCCAGGACAGCAGTGCCATACAGAGAGATGCCAGGACAGCGGTGCCATACAGAGAGATGCCAGGACAGCAGTGCCATACAGAGAAATGCCAGGACAGCAGTGCCATACAGAGAGATGCCTGAGCAGCTCTTCCGTACAGTGTCTACATCTAACCCCATAACCCAACACACAAACACAGAGCAGCGTTACACACCTCGTATGTGTAGTGTGGGCACTGAACCACTCTGAAGAGCCAGGTGAAGGGGTTGTAGGTTGTCTTTAGGTAAGAGGATGAGCTTCCTGCACAGGGTGAAGAAGTCAATGAGAACAGTAACTGCTCACCAGCTGGACCAGAAGCAAGATTTCACATCTATCTGCTGTTTTTTCATCATTCAAAGTCACTAAAACATTTGCAGTAATCAGAAATTACCCTTTTAACTTTTCATTTCATGGGAATAAATAGACCATAAAACCTCTGACAGTCATGTGTAGTTCAGTGGAAGGCAACTGAGAAGTCAGATCTCTTTTATTAGATGAAAACTTTACTGTGGTGGTCTGTAAGCAGCTCAGTGGGACCAGTGAAGACGGGGGATTCACATTATTACACATGGGTGTAAACAACTATAATCCTGAAAGTGACAGTCAAACATGAGAAAACACCATCCAGTAACAACATTTCCAGCAGAGCTAAAAGAGGGTTAGAGAGTTTTGTTGTTGCAGAACCACTTCATTGGTCCTTACAGCATTCTGTGACAACGTTCAGAAGTTCACTGTCATTCACTGAGCAGGTTAAGCTTCTGATGGACTTCAGTAAAATGAAAACTCAAAAAATACCATTACTTACATGAACAGTAGTTTGATATTAACTGAAAATATTTTACATTGTTTTTAAACATTACTTGGTTTTTTGGTGCATTAACTTACCTGTGTGATTGTGCTGAGCAAGGGTGGTGTTGATACAGAAATTACCAGCTTCACAAAGCTGTGAACAGAAGGTGTCGTCCATTAATCCATGGATCAAGAGAAGCCTTAAAAGACAGTTAAAATCTAAGTACAAATCTACATTACATGGTGCAATTTTTCTTTTTCCCTCAGTGTTTACACTTGTGAAAAAGGCAAAAAATGGCAGATAAATTTTAGGAGCACATGTGCTAAGACTCCCAGACAAGATTGTCCAGATGGTCACAGAAGATGGTGAAGATGAGGATCTCTAGATAAAGGCAGCAATATCTTATAAACCCACAATCAGTGGGCCTTCTACCCAGCAAGAGGCTCACATGAGGGTCCCTGAGCTGGGGGGGGACTTATTAGTGGGACCTCTCTGTTGGGCTGGGGGGGTCCCTGCAGAGGGTGTGCTCATGAAAGAGCAGCACTGCTGATTGTTTGTCTCGGCCTTTCTGAGATGGCACACAAACGTTTTGACACTTTTTCTCATAGTTATCACGGAAGAGACTTTACATTGGGCCTGTTTCCCTAGTAACGATCTACACAAACACATTAGTCTGTCTTAACAGATTTTGTCAGGATGGAAACACTGGAAGATCCTGTGCTCTAATTAAGAGGTGCATCATAATGAATTTTTGACAGACAACAGCTCAGAGGGATAACGAGCAGAGTAAGGTTGCACACAGTTTTTTGTTGTCTTTATGAGTTTGTTCTTAAATATAATACTGGACAGTGAGCCTGAAGCAGTGATCTGAGCTGAGCCTCATTCTGTGTTCCAGCTGAAGGCTCCGATGGTGCCGGGCAGTTTTAATGTCTGTCGCACCGTCCTCAGACACACCGAGGAGGACTGTGGTCATGCCTGCCCTGCCAACACTTAGCAACAGCCTTGAAGTGTGGTGGTCATTACAGAGAGACGGGGCTGGGTACTGTCCCACACGCTGTCTGTCTAGGCTGCCTTTCACTGCCATTTATTTGTAATCCCCCATGGACTCTGTATGGACTCAGCGCTCAGCGGGTGTTTTTTAAACCATTTCCAGTAGAAGTGAAGTCAGAGTTTCTTAGGGATTAACTGTGCCACTCTGGATGTACTGAGGTATGTGGGTGTCCTATATTTCCTGTCTTTAATGATGTGATTTTAAGCAGCGCTCAGTGGTTACATACATGCTAATAATTTATCATGCTGAAATCAGCCATCTCCAAAGCATTCCTACATAGATATTTAATCTGATTGTCATTATCATTCACCATGACAAGTGATGGACTTCTAGTGTAAGAAATGTCTCATGTTCAGTTGGACTGCTATGACAACTTGACAACTTGACATTTACGAAGACTTTGTTTAAACTATTACCTTACATGCATATGTTTTCTACAAGCTGATCAGGTCCTACATCCTCAGTGGCCATTATATTCAACACTGTTCAGGCCTTATATCTTGCCAGTAGGACCATTCATATGACTTACATGCTTACATGGTGTCAGCATAAAGGGCAACAACTGAAGCAGGGTCATGTCTTACCAAGAAGCAGAGAAATGATGGAATCACTTGCTTGTTGGCAAAGTCTATAAAAAATTGACAAACATAATTAGCAATCATTGAGTAAGGTAGACAAACAAAATATAATGTACATTATCTTTGAGTGCATGAGCCCTCAGTGGTTCTTTCGACTGTAGGTTAGGACTGTGCCAACATAGCCAGTAAAGTGTTTCTCCTCACATTCACGCTTGTGCAAATGATCTCTGTCACATACTTTAATTTGAAATTGTCAGAACACTCGACTGTGTGTTTAGGTTCGAGGTTAACAGGCCTTATCAATAATGACTGCAAACATTTAGTGGATCTATGATGGCATTAGACTCTGAATGACATAAAATACCTACTAAAGTAAGACAGACCTGCCCTGGTATCTCTCTATAAGACAGCTGCCCTGGTATCTCTCTGTAAGACAGAGCTGCCCTGGCACCTCTCTATAAGACAGCTGCCCTGGTATCTCTCTGTAAGACAGAGCTGCCCTGGTATCTCTCTGTAAGACAGAGCTGCCCTGGTATCTCTCTGTAAGACAGAGCTGCCCTGGCACCTCTCTGTAAGACAGAGCTGCCCTGGCACCTCTCTGTAAGACAGAGCTGCCCTGGTATCTCTCTGTAAGACAGAGCTGCCCTAGTATCTCTCCGTAAGACAGAACTACCCTAGTATCTCTCCGTAAGACAG
>JABJVR010000013.1:4017276-4036044 GCA_025773905.1 Chitala chitala
CTGATAAATTAGCGTGCTACCTACCCAAGACAACACTGTACATGTCAGACAGAAAGGGCTGTTCCTGCTAAATTAGCATGCTACCTACCAAAGACAACTCTATACATGTCAGACAGAAAGGGCTGTTTCTGCTAAATTTGCATGCTACCTACCCAAGACAACTGTATACATGTCAGACAGAAAGGGCTGTTCCTTCTAAATTAGCGTGCTAGCTACCCAAGTCAACTGTCCAATGTAGACTTGGCTCAGTTGTGAATCACCCTCTTATCCCCAGCTGTATGTAAGCAACATCGCTGCCCTGTGAAACTCATGGGAAATGCTTAAATTGGTGACTAAACAACAAAACTCCAACAGAAATCCAAGATCCAAACAAGATATGGAGAATGATGAGTTTGATTCACCACCTTGCAGTTAGGGTGAGAAGTGATTCCTAAGATCTCTACATGTGTTTGATTCACCAATTAGGGCGAGAGGTACTCCCTAGGATCTCTGCATGTGTTTGATTCACCAATTAGGCCAAGAGGTGATCCCTCGGATCTTGCAGCCTGGAGAAGTCACTCCTTTTAAAGCTGACCCAACTATAAACATTCTGCCAAATATCAAAACTTCAAACAGGCTTTTGTCAGATTTTCAACAAATGAACCACCAAACTCATGTTATATTTACAGATTTAATTAAGGTTGTAAAAGCTTACACCATGCAATGCTTGCTGATGTATATGATCCAGGTCGAGTACAAGTGCAGTTATGTTCACTTGAAACGTTTCGCCTACAAAGAAACAATGGTGTTCCCATCCATAAATTCACTCGGCCTTTAATCTCATCTCCATCTATATGGCCAGGGTATTAAAAGATTAACTGTAATTTAACCAACTTAATGGCCATTGGTCTGTGATCCCTATTCAGAGACTGAGGATGTCCTGTAAAGGGTTACAGTTAGGCAGATTCCCAGGGTGAATCTCTGTGGGAGTCAGTCAGCTGATTTTTCTCTGATTGTTCGTGTGATAATTACCACCATCATCACAGGGGCTCTGCAGAAGTCATTTTATCCTGATATAGGAAATAGCAAAGATACATTTTACATACACAACATTCTAGTACAAAGGTAAACCTGGCACGTATCCAGAAATCACAAACATTTTGTTTGGTTCAGTTTTTTAATTAATATTTTTTATCTGAGCAAAGCACTGTTAGGTTATGCGATGTGGACTGTTGTGATTTGAATCTGGCCTCAGTCACCAGGTATGCCCCTGACCAAGACGCTCTGCACTGGCCCCCTGGGTGCTGAGGGATGGCTGGGCTGCCCACAGACACCCCTCGGGAGGGGTTTAATGCAGAGAATTAATTTCCCTGTTGTGGGATTAATGCGATATACATCATTAAAAGCTTGCTTAAAATGTTAGTGCATCAGGACTTTATTGCTGCAATCTCTTTTATGGTGCCATGCCAGGTTCTTCCTTCGGCAGTGAACTCTGCCTCCTGCCTGCAGAAACGGGATAACAGTCTGGAGCAGACAGAGCATGTGCTGGAGCTCAGGACCAGCCATGCTCAACACTGAGGCCCTGTGAGTTGCCAAAAGTCACCCCTGTCACACATTTAGGACACTTTCACATCACTTTTTTCTGTCTTCATGTGCTCAAATGCACTAAAGTTCAGCTTTTCCATTTAAAAATTGATTATATATTTAAGAGGCCTTTTTAATGTTTTATTTTTTAACTTTTAAAGGGAATTTTTGAAAATTAAGTATTTTCTACATTTTTTATAACCTGTAAAGGTATTAAATAAAATTTTGTTGCTGCTTTTTAAAAACTATTTTTATCACGTCTAAACATATACACTCAACAATAATCTGTATGTTTGAATAATTTGTCACCTGTGTCTGTCTACAATGTGAGCTATTTCAAACCATGGTCAAAGATCATTAAAGCACTAAAATGTTCCATAGCGATGTGTTCTTCCTTTGTTGCTTTCTCTTGCTGTTTAAGTCCAGAACTCAGCTATTGGTTACTAAAATAAGGTAGATATACTGCCCAAAGTTGTTCTGGTCTCTTCACAGGCAGAGCCAGCCCTGGCCATATGGGCAAATGTTAGGAGTGCTGTTCATCCAGAGGAGTGCCATCCGTCCATAGGGACGCCGTCCCTCCATAGGGGCACTGTCCGTCCATAAGGGCGACACTACACCAACTGGTGGTGGAACTGGTTAAAACGTAAGTGGCACCAGCTAAAATCTTGCCTAAGGCAAGGCACCAAATTGGTCAGGGCCGGCTCTGTTCACAGGAACTACACTTTAGCATCCTTAATGGACCCTGACTGTCTTTCAAACAAAAGTGGCTTTTAGACTCTTGGAATTCAGTCCTGCAAAGAGAACAGTTGAAACATTCTGAGAGCCTTTTACTTTAATGCTCTCAGCACATCAAAAGTCTATCGTTGCTCACAACGTTCCTCCAATATCACTGCCCTTTCTCTCAGATTTCTTTCAGCTGTCAACTGGTTCATATCTTATCACCTTCAGCAGCATCTTGTTGTGGTGGCTCATATTGCCTTTGATATCGGAGAGCATGGAGGCTTTGCCAAAATAAAGGCTCCTTTGGTTCATTTCGGTATCAGTTCTGTTCGATAACATGGAGAAATCTCTCAGGATTCAAAGCATAATACAATCAAGGGCTCGTTTCTCAGTGTTTTCTTTTGTTTGTATTTTGTTTCATGACTGGGGGTTTTCAGCTCTTCCCTTTTGCAGAGGCTCTATTGTAGCTGTCTGAAATTTCTCATTATGAGCATTTTCTCAGAATGACCATTCTCAGAGTACCAGCAGTGACTTGAAGGAACACTCATGCTGCTCTGTAAACACCTGGCTGCATCCAAACCCAGACTGCTTTCTCCTTTCTTCCTCTTTTCATTCCATTCCTGACAGTCTGATACTTCCAGAAGTCCACAGTATCAGACTCCTTTATTAACTAGGTGTTTTTAACAAGCAACAAGAGATGCATGGAGTAACACGTATTGCAAGATTTAAATTAGTGCTGGTACTATCAGCTCATTAAAAAAGAAGAAGGGCTTTTTGCACTGGCAGACACACAATAGTGAGTTAGGATTAGATTTGAGTTATGAGTTTTCTGAAGAGGTACACCCAACAGTTAGAGTTAGATTTGAGTTATGAGTCGTTCTGTGGAGATGTGCACCCTACAGTTAGGGTTAGATTTGAGCGTGAGTTGTTCTGTGGAGATGTGCACCCTACAGTTAGGGTTAGATTTGAGCGTGAGTTGTTCTGTGGAGAGGTACACCCTACAGTTAGGGTTATGTTTGAGTTATGAGTTGCTGTCAGTCATGCAGCTGTAACCATTGAATGCATTAGTAGATCATGAACTAAATGGTAATGTTCTGGTTTTCTGAAAGACCCATCTCCAGTTTAACTTTGTGAACCAAAGTTTGTGTTTGTAAGGCCCGTGTGCTGTAAAATGTGTGTACCAGTCCCACACCATGTTTACATGTCTGTATTACAATGTGTTCAGACAAACTCATGTCATGCTTGAATTTCTGTAAATTATTTTGTGTTTTAGGGAGGCATGTCCTGTTTATACTCTTGTGAAGTAGTTTATGCTTACAGGACCCAGACTTGGTGTATATCCAGTAAATAAATGAATAACAATAGCAGATTTTTCACAAAGATTGGGACTACAGAATTTTAGTTTTTTAAACCCATCCACATTCACTCCCATTAACTCGCCACTTATAAGAACAGAACATATTCCATGATAAATGTATGATTTAGCATGATGAAAGTTCTGCCAGATAACCCTAGCAACACATTATTCATATATCATGTCATATAGACAACAACACAATAGCTAATAGCGATATATAATAGCAATTCCATTTTGTCGCTCCAACCTTACCTGTCACTCTACCCATTTCACAAAAAGGCATTTCATGCACCAGTAAATCAAATTGCAAACAAGATGAGTTTACCAAGTTCATGTAGCACAAGTGCCACATATTGTCACAGGTAGTACAAACAGGAGCATTTTGCTTACAATTACTAAGGCACACATACAAAAATGGAATCTACTTTTCTCACTTCTGATTATATCGATCTCTCTTTATGAACATTACAACAACAGTCCTCTACAATCTTAATAAAACATATTGCCAAGGCTTTGATGAAGTGCCAACTAAGGTTTAATGGCTCTGAAGTTGACACATATTCTCCATATGACTGGCAGTTCTGCTGTGTCTGTCTGTTCTTCATGTGCTTCTTAAACAATCCAAGTCCCTGTTCACTCCAAGATCAACTGTAACTATAGCAACTTGCTAAGACTTGCCAGGTTTTGCCCTGTGATTTATGCGACGACTTGATGTGAGTGGTTTAATAGCTGGTGTACATATTGACAGGCAAGCCTTTCTGTTTGATATCTGTACCATGCGTTTGTAAAGGAAATCACCTCAGACAAGAAAGCAGAAACAAAATCAGTGCAGGAACTGCGATGTCTAGAAAGTCCCGAACTCACTGAAGCAGAGAGAGCAGAGTGATACAGAAGCACACAGTACCCTACAACACAAATGGAAAGTGGTACAACACACACAGATGTATCTGCACACTTAGCAGTTGTACAGAAAAACAAATGCCATTGTCTACCATTGTGTGAATAAATATACATTTCATTTTATAAGTGATCAGCAAAATGCAAATAATAATCTCAACTCCATGTCAACAAATTATCGTGTGGAGTTTGTGACGCTGTGTTTGTTGGTACACAATGATCAGTGACTATTTGATTTAATTGCCAGTGGTTTTATGTTTCTTTTACTTTTTATTAAAACTCATATCCAAGATATTATTATAACACCTCACTCTAGAATTGGCACTATGAGGAAGTGCACATACTTTTAGCTAAAAACATGCCCACAGACTCTCAGAAACAAAAAAGTGTTTTGGAACATATCTGAAAATTTAGCAGACATATGGACAAGGCTAAACAATGCAGGCTACCTTATAGTGGTTATATTTTAGATCTGCACCCCAAATGAATTCCATAAACTTTGTTCACTGGCTGTCAGAACCGGCCCTGGCCATAAATGGAAAGGCTAGGGTTAGTGCCAGTGGTGCCCAAAATGAGGGAAGAATCTTGCCTAGGGCACCAAATTAGTCAGGGCTGGCTTGGGCTACGGTTACGAAGTGTCTATTATTGACGACTGCAATATCCCTGAAATCACAAGATTAGCGAGTGAGAAAATCACTTGAAGTAGTTTTCCCAGTCACTGATTTTTGTTTCTCCAGATTTATGGAGAATAATTGTTTAATAATTGGTTAACTCTATTAAAAAAAATTATATAAATGAAAATGAATATACTCAGTTTGCATTTTACAAGCAAAATAATGTTAAATCTCTGCTAAGCCTTTGTATGACCTATTTACTGAAAAGGAAAGGGACAAAATGTTCCACAATCTGGACATTTCCATCTGAAAAATACCTTCTCTGCCACAGTGTAAAGAGTGAATTAAGTTCAGTCAAAGTGAACTATCCTTTGGAAGTGCAAGGTAGCATAGCAAATTCTTCCTACCTATCAATTTTCTCTTCTTTCACTTTTAAATCCTATTTTTTCTGTAGTTTTCTTTGTTTTGCTATTTTACCTGGCAGCCCAGGTGTGAAGGGCGAGGCAGTGGAAAAATATCCCATTTGGCAAGCTTGTCATGAAGGAATCTGCTACCTGCCTCACACATGAAGGGGCACAATGACAAACAGGCTGGCAATTTTCCGCCTGGCTTAGGAGTGACAAAGCACGTTTCCACTTTCTGTAGGATGCTGTTAGACAGGAACTCACGGCACCGATGTGCTAACCACACGACCTTACAAGATGCGGACACATTGTTCACTTTGGAATTTCCCAATCCTTTTTATATCACTTGGCACTGGAAACTGCAGTGTTGTGTTTGGATTCGAAAAATGAAAAATTAAAAACATTAAACTGAAAGCAATACAAATCACAGTGTCTTTTAACGAGAATTACCTTTGAACTCCATATGTCATACAGCAATGAACAAACGCTGTTCAGTTGTGTCTATCTGAAATGTTTACAGATTGCTTTTTAATATCGGGAATATTTATGAGCAGATTTATTTTCTGAATAGTTCTACATAACAGAACTAGTTAATGAACGTAACAAACCTTAAAACTGTGTAAAGGTACAAGCTAAACTGAATTATATATATGGAGACATTTCTGTACTGTACTGTTATAGTTTGTATATCATTCATTCATTGTCTTAACTGCTTAGTCCTGGTGAGGGTTGCAAGGAAGCCTTTTATTTTCCTTTCAAACTATATGAGCTAAAATTGTAATTTTTGAACACGTGATTCAATGTATACTATGACTTATTTGGAAATGAAAGGTCAGTAAAAGTCCTCTCCTCCTTGTGACTGCACATAGGAATTGTGATTCACACAGGTAAATAACAAAGGTGAGAATATTCTCACAAGAATTACAATGCAGTCATCTCCACCTGGAAAATATATCAGCTGGAAGGCAAGAATGAAAGCAGCTGTGGAGACATTGCTGACACCTGCTCAGATGCGTTACTGTCACCTGCACACATGCATTACTGACACATGCGCAGATGCGTTACTGTCACCTGCACAGATGTATTGCTGTCACCTGCACAAGTGCATTGCTGACGCCTGCGCAGAAAGACCAACTATACTGAAGCAAAGGGGAGATCATTGTTTGTACAATACTTTATGTGCATAAACACACACACATGCCCAAAAGCATACATGACATTAAGACATACATTAATTAAAACATGCAAATACACATGCATGTCTACTATAAAGCACACACCATGTGCTTTGGAAGGACAAAAGTTTATGTTACTGCCAAGTCAAGGTCCTGAAGAGCAGCCAAGCGCAGCTCAGAATGTAGCATTTTAGATCAGGTATCACTGCTCTTTAAATGAGGATTTCCAGTGCATTGAAGAAGACTTGACCTTCAAAATGTCACCCTAGCACAAATTTAAATGTTACAGATTTTTGGAGCACAAACTGTTACTTTTAAATGTAGTTCAGCCTGGATCTAACCTTACTCCTGAAGATCTGACCTTACTGCTTGTCAGGCTTTCTAAAGCTCTAAAATGTGTTTACCTTGTTCAAAGAGGCCTATGTCCACTGTGAAGAGTTCTCTTGATTTGACAAGTGACCCCACTGAGCTCAGACAGGTTGAGTAGCTCTCCGATGTTGGCCTCTCCCACCCACATTCTCCACTCTTCTCCTGCAGTACAAATCAGCCATACCTTTATGTACATCCAGAGTTGCAGTATGCTGACTATATAAATAAGAACAAGCCAAAAGGTAACAGGATCCTCCAGGTATGAAAGTCATTCTGCCCTGAAGACCACTGACTCTCTGCTGCGAAATGAGTTGGTGTTACAGCTCAAAAGCCAAAAATACTGTGGATGAAAGAGACAGCCATACTACAGTAAGTTTTAAAAGTTTAATTCTCAAGTAAATGTATCGCATGAGCAGAGTTTATAGAAGATTTGAGCAGGAAGATTAAGACCGAATGCACAGGCTATTTCCCACATTCAGGAAACATCAAAACTCAGTGAAGTCTATGTGATAATTCTAAACATAAGAAATACAATACAATCAATACAAAACGTTTTCTATAACACATATTTAACTGTAAAAATATATATTTGAATAAATTAATCTATAAATTAAATATAGGTACTCAGGCATCCATAAATAAAATTATTATCGAGAACTATGACAATTTGTTTCACTTTCCTTAAAACTCTCCTTAGAAGTCACAAGAGTGTAATTCCTCAGGGAAATCCTTGAACATGTCACTTTACAGAGCAACAAAGAAGATCCTGCAAAACCTTTTATTATTCCTTGATCCTCCGGTGGTTAGATCAACTTCACCACACCAGGATGTAGACAACATCTTGACAGAATAGCCACTTTACTGCCGTTTACATGTTGGCACCACTGGGACACTCTGCAGAGCCTTTCTTATACCTGAACCTGCCTACGCCCTTCCTGCAGTGTGGACCCTGTGCATCTGAAGATTTTTGTCAATCAACAGAGGAGATGTGTTTATATCCATGTGTTTCCATGGCAACACAAAAGCGTGAGCAAGCACTTCATCTTCACTCTGCGGTGTGCTCAAGTGTGTCCTAGAACCTCTCGGTACAGTTCAGGTACGCGGTCTGGGTCCACAGGTCTTGGCAGGAAGTGAGTGAACTTCTGGTGTCGCCTTGATTTGGCTCCATCTCTCGGAGTTCCATCTTTGTTTAAGGCCACAAAGTAGTGTGTTCCCCTGTCACCATGCTTGTAGAGACTGGAGGAATACGTGTTGTACCAGTTTTCCTCAAAGTGTTCCCTGAAGATGCACTCTGCTGTTAATTTTTCCTATAATTATCACAATACAAATTTACAATTTAAAATTTAAAACTACAAAGCATTACACTCGCACATGAATTTTACATGTAAAACGAACAACTTTGACATGACAAATAATAGATGATAAAGTGTACAAGGTGAGCATTCTTAGCGTTACTCAGTTAAGTTAATGTTGGCAGGTCTGTAAGTTAACTGCACGCTACCTTCAACACCAAATTATACACACTGACCCTGAATTGTAAAAGTGGTATAGAGAATGGATGGATGGAGGGATGGATGCCAGACTTTGAGTCAAGCAACGGCGAGTATGGAAACTCACAGAGCCGTAAAGTTGCCCTTTCTCGTTCATTCCCAGATAGAGGCCACTGTCCACCCCTCGGATGCTTATCAATCCAACCGCAATACTGATGAACTCCAAAATACCTGCGACAGAACGACATGTTCTGTTCTATAAAACCAACACGACTAACATGAAGACGATGCTTCAATGTTTATACATTAAGTCCTATTTGTCCCAAAATTGTATTCTCATTGTGCATTTTGACAAAAAAGAATGACTTTTAAATATATTTCAACATTTTTGAACTACTGCGAATCTGAACTCGAACTAATCTCCGTAAAAAAAAAATAATAATAATACATAAATGAACAAATAAAAATAAATATCGAAGACAGCTACATGACTAAAAATCCTTCTCATATTAAATTTTTATTCAACTGCCTACAAACCGAAATCTGAGCAAGACTAAGCATAAATCAGCTAGGCGTAATAATAATAATAATAATAATAATAATAATAATAATAATAATAATAATAATAACAGAAAAGTAACAGGACGTTACCGAATCGGCTGTTGTCCTCTCTCGTCCCTTGCACCGAGCCATCGGGGTGTATCTCCAGGTGAAACCCCGTCCTGCAGTACAGCTGCCGTCTCCTCAGAAGTCCCCTGAGATGCGCCAGGGTCTCCCCCCGGGGCAGCCCGTCGCCCGGGACCAGCGGGTCACCCAGGATGCTGGCGCTGTCCCCAGAGGTCGTCAGTAGAAAATGAGATCCAACCGGACCCAAACCTTCCAAGCCAAGTACAAAACTTCCCACTTCGCTTAAAGGAGCCATTGCGTAAATCCTGACGATGCTGTTGATAAGTGGAGATCGGCCGAGAGCTTTGCAGAAAGCCCCTTTCCATCCGAGTCCGTTACTTGGTGGCGTGTCTCTCTCACAGTTACCTTTGGCCAGATCTACCTTCCTGTGTACAATAAATGTATTTATTAATGTTAATTAATGTGCACTTTAATGTGTTACTTCTTCATTCTCGTTGTCTTTACAGCTGTGATGTAAATATCAGGTAGACGTTGCATTGATACAGTGAAGTTGTGCAACAAAAGACGTGAGGCTTCCTCTTGCAGAAACATCAGGGAAACGCAAGGTGCGAAACAGGATCCGAGATGGGCAGAAGAAAGGAAGGAGAAGGTTTCCCAGGTATGAAGAGGCTGGCTGTGGGACGATGTGTCTCCAGACTTCCTGGAACAGGTAGCACAGGTGCATAGCGTGAGAAAAGCTGGGTGGTTCTTCGGCTTTAGACCCGCCCTAAAACACACGTTTATTTACTTACACTTCGTATTTTACACCGCCGTAGATTTACATGGACATGGACAGAAACGGACTGGGAATCAAGTCTAACTGCTGCACTCATACGCCTTGTATTGTTAAAGTCTAAATCGTACTTGAATTGCTGCAACGTAATTTTATCTCACCTGTATCTTCTGTGTACAACTTCAAAACTGCTTGAATCACAAAGTATTGCTAATTGAATCACTAAATCTTGCAAAATTCCGTACAACTTTGAATGGTATTTCTTCTACTTAAATTTCACCAAGATGTGTCAACACATAAATGTACCAATAGCCTTGAATATGAGCTAATAATAAATTATAAAAAATAATATTCATAATATCACATAAATTGGGTTGGAGTTAGGGTTAGGGTTCAGGCCAGGGGAGGGGTTGCAGCTAGGGTTAGGGTTTGTGTCAGGAGAGGGGCTGGAGCTAGGGTTAGGCTTTGGGTCAGGAGAGGGCCTGGACCTAGGGTTTGGGTCAGGAGAGGTTGCTGGACATCAGGTCAGGGTCCAGGTCAAGAGAAGGGCTGGAGTTAGGGTTAGGGTTTGGGCCAGGAGAGGGGCTGGAGCTAGGGTTAGGGTTTGGGCCAGGAGAGGGGCTGGAGCTAGGGTTAGGGTTTGGGCCAGGAGAGGGGCTAGAGGTAGGGTTAGGGTTTAGGCCAGGAGATGGGCTGGAGTTAGGGTCAAGAAGCTTACTTGTCTCTGTCCTGTTCATATATGGCTGAATAACTGTCAGCAATTGACTTTGTCTTCTGACAAAAAACATCTATTTAGTTTTATCTGACAATGATATAAAGATAACATTTTAAAAAGAATGTTCATAGCTGTCTTGACTGTTTTGAAGGTTCCCTTCTCGATTTATTTTAATTCAGAAAAAGGTGTTTATTTGGTTAATTTAACAAACACATTGCTTTTTATATTATAATGAAGAAAACTGATGTCAAATGTAAGTAGCACCTTTTATTGGCAATCAAAATACTGGTGGTGATTTTCAGATTGTTTAATATAAATAAATGTATATAAAACTGCAGATTAGTGGTAATATTTCCATGGTGAATTTACACTAAACCAGCACATACATTTTCACCAAAAGACTGTTTTAATTAATAAAATCTGTCTGTATTCTCTCATACTTATGTCTCCATAACCAGTTTTTGTGAGTGGATAATGAACTGCAAAGTGTAGATGCTTTAAATTATGTTGTTTCATCAGTGAGTCGCTACTCAGAGCTGATGTCAGCTGACGTCATGGAAACTGCTTCACTTGATGCAGTATCAGACCTCCTCAGGCTTTTTGATGGTGCAGTCCAAGATTTTATTTTATGCTGGATCTTATGGAGCATAAGAGAGCTCTTTTCATTTCTTGAGTGACTACCAACTGGTTGTTATAAAAATAGGTGTGCCTGTCCATTGCACATGAAGCCATAACACCTGCATGTAGATATCCATCTCCCTCCAACAGAGTAGATAGACACACAGACAGAGGGACACAGACGGCACACAGACAGAGACACACAAACAGACACACACATAGAGAGACACACAGAGAGACAGACAGACAGTCACACAAACAGAGAAGCACACAAGACAAGTATGATTTTGGTAGTTCTGTTAGGCATTATAAAAAAAAAAAAAAAAAAACTACAAATGTAGTTTACATTTACTAGTATATGAATTTACATGTTTTGTATTGAAAGTGTCCTTTTCCAAACCTGGTTGTACAATCTTTTGAAATTCTTACTTCAAGAGCACATTGGTGAGTTCCCAAAGACTATTAATTGTAAAACTGTCAATCAATGAATAACGGTAAGAGAGCTATCAGTGGTGGAACTGTCAATCAATGCTCAAATGGAAAAAAGCGCTCAGTCCTATCCCTATAGCTATCAGAGAAAACTTTCAGGAGCAAAAGGACATTTGCTCCAGCTTTGTTTTTTTTTAATATATATATAATAATGGCTTTTATTGTCATTGCGTACAATACGTTATAACAAAACCTGTTTTCTGCATTTAACCCACCCCCTGAAGGAGGCACTGGGCAGCCACAGGAGGCAGCCAGGGAGCTCACTTCAAGAGCACACCTGGCTGGACTGGGACTTGAACCAGGTGCCATCCCCAGCCCAGCCTTACACTCTACCCCTTAAACCACCCCTAACTCCCTGTTTGGATCTGGTTTTCACTTCTGTCTGTCATACAACAAATGGGGACACACATTCTCTCAGTCTGAAATCTCAACAAGTTTGCCTCCATTTGGAATAGTTTTCACCTCAATATTCAAATAGAAACAATGCTTCCCAAGGCCTAGCCTTCCCAGGTTGAGGGTTTGGGTCCAGTCAGGTCATTCATAGTGTAAGGCTTCTGTTTGTGTGGTGTGAACAGCAAGCATGAATACACAGGCTCCTTTTTAGATGTTATCAACATGAAAGGGAGGATTATCCTCTCAGCCGCACTATCCACCATGTCCAGGAAAAGCAGCTTATTCCTTTTATCAGGAGCAGTCAGTGCCCGAAATCAGTAAACAAAGTAAACACTTTACACTCCCTCCTCAAAAGTGTCATGTTTTATTCTGGGTTCCATCAAAAAGGATTACCTCAATTGTACCTCAGACCTGTCCTTACACACCCCCACTTTGAGTTCCTGTGAGCTTCATGATGAGTGTTTGTCTGTGTTCCTACCGTTAATGTTAGCTTGGATGTGAACTTCACCCAAAGGATGCTGCAAGCCTACAGAGGTGTAGTCCTACATCTGCAACATGGAGAGACTTCGTATAGCCATTAACATTTATAGTCCTTATATTATCTTTGAAATCTGAAATGTTAGCATGCCCAGTGAGGTTGGCCAGCCAGTCGACCTTGGGCCCCCAGAGATTTTCTTCCTCCACACAATAGTTTTTGGTTCCTCTGATCTGTTTTCACCTGGCTTTAATTATTCCATCCATTTTTAAAACCTTGTCATAACCAATCCATTCTTGTAAAGAGCTGTGATGTAACTTGTTGTGAAAGGTAATATATCAAAATTAATTTAACTGAGTTTATGACCTGTTTATAGGTAGCTTATTCCTCCTATGGTCCATGTGCTGCACCACCAAAGGGCACAGCAGCTGTTGAGTCAAAGTTATGGTACAAACATTGGTTCAGTTGGATGATTAGGTATTTGTGATGAAATCTGATCCTGTGTGTGTGTGTGTATATATATATATATGTGTGTCTGTGTATGCATGCATCTGTGTGTGTTCAGTACTGATTTTGGCAGAGTAAAACAATGATGCAGATTGAGACACAAATATAACAGTTAAAGGACTCACCTCCACTTTTCTATATATTATAATTTGTTTTATTCTGCTTCCTTTTACAAACATAATAAAATGTAGCTAACATATTGTGTTCTATTAATACTTCTTTGCATTTTATTCAGTCTTTTTTCGTCCAGTTATCAGACATGCTGTTGCTCAGCTCTGCTCTTACAACCAGGTTTATTCCGAGTCAAAGGAATAAACCTGGAGGAATGTATTTTTCACGGTTAGAACTAGTACTACCTTACAAAATAACTTGCTTGCGAACACATGTTTGAGCACACATGGTCACCACCTACTCACATTAAGAGGAAATAACGTCCGTGCAAAGTGCGGTTTGTACCTTCATCCAGGTGGTACCGGCTGTTATTCAGCTCTTTTGAGTAATGTTTAATTTAGCAGCACGCTTTTGTCCAAAGTAAATTACGGTATTCAACAGAAAGCAGTACCTTTGTTAATGAGAATATTATAAACAGCTGCAAACATGAAAGAACATTTACCCTTATGCTTAACAGCGTTCTAAATATATACGTAGCCCACCAAACTGACGTTTACAAGTCTTAAAAGTTGTACTTAAGGCAATGTTCTTTTATTTAATGTTTTAGTTTATAAGTTTGTGGTCTTTACAAAACTTAAATTTGAACTTAAATTTAATGTTGTGTCACACGAAATTAAACTGTCAGTTGCATTTAGTCACATTATTATAAAACAATCTGTTTGGTTTTTCATATTAAATGCCTGTAGGTACCTTATTAGAGACAGCTTTTCCTTTCTGCAAACATGTTTCACGCTGTTATACTGACACCTGGTGGAACTACCTTTAATTATGCTGTACAAAAGTGTCTTGCGTAGTCTGCACAGGTTAAATTTAACGTATGCCATTAATAAAGCCTTCAGTATCTGGAAAACTGATTTCAGTTACGTTCCCCCCCATCCCCAGCTGTTTCTGGTGAACTATGATAATCTCATAATGTTGTTGATTCACAACTGGATTTCTGATTAAGGACCTGGAACTGGAGACTGTTCAAACTCATCTGCTTCAAGACAGCTATTTATTTTTTATCAGATTATTATTCAGTATCCAATTCTTAAAAAAAAAAAAAAAAAGGTTACCTGTGAAGTAGAGCAGAGGTGTATCTGAGTGTACAGTGTCCGTTAGAGACCCTTTCTGTTCCTTGAGCATTGAGTTACACTAGTATATTAATGACCTGCCATCTGATACCAACATCTGCCTCAGATCTATAGAACACACTGAGGGAAGCCTTTACCAGTCAAAGAGCTCTAACCATTATATCATTGTTAACATTAATGGTATGGTGTGTTTGTAGAATGGTTGATACTCCACAATGAAATTGCACATTGGTAATCATGACATGTTAAGGCTATGAACTGTTATATACTTCACAGTGGGCCTGTGGAGTGGTGAGATTGGTATGCTGAGGCTATAAAACGTGACATACACCACAGTGACATATACCATATTGTACCTGCTCAACGGGTGACCCAATTTAGTACCACCTCAAATTTCAGTACATAATGTAGCATATAGTACTAGTATCAAATAACGTTTAGCAGCTTTGAATAAAAATCTTTGTCTCAATGTAAATCTTTAAATCCGACATCATAAAATTTGTTCTTTATTCACTGTATTGGTTTAAACTGATTAAATTTGCCCTTTACCGTATCTTTTAATGATCTGTCTCATATATTATGCACACAGCAGAACTATCAGTAGCTCTCCACTGTTATCTTCAGCCCATTTGTCTGAAAACACCTGCTGTTCAGAGTACCAACACTGTCTTCCTGGAGGGGTTCTCTAGTGCTGGCATAATAGGTGGGAGTTGTTAAGGCTGACCTCTTTCTGTCTGGGTATTTTTCAGGCCAGTGACAGCTCTGAGTCACTAGGCAAGATTACATTTGTGCCCCAACAGGTAACGGCACAATGTCTGTATGCTGTTCAGGGTGCCCCTAAAAACAGACGGCCACCCTAGCATTGCCAAAATATGTCCAGGGCTGCCTCTGATTCAGTCTGACCTTTCTCTCTGGGTGTTATTCAGGCTGACCTTTCTCTCTGGGTGTTATTCAGGCTGACCTTTCTCTCTGGGTGTTATTCAGGCTGACCTCTCTCTGGGTGTTATTCAAGCTGATCTCTCTCTGGGTGTTATTCAGGCTGACCTCTCTCTGAGTGTTATTCAGGCTGATCTCTCTCTGGGTGTTATTCAGGCTGACCTCTCTCTGGGTGTTATTCAGGCTGATCTTTCTCTGGGTGTTATTCAAACTGACCTCTCTGTCTGTCTGTCTGTCTGTCTGTCTGTCTCTCTCTCTCTCTCTCTCTCTCTCTCTGAATGTTATTTAGGTATTCTTTCTTTATTACTCTGTGCTACATGTAACATGGTTATACATGCTATCTCACTCAACAGGTGCACGTTAAATATAAAATGAAGCTATATAGTATGGAATAAGAAACCATAACAGTGCAGGAGAGAGAGAGCTCATCACCTACTGCTTCTGCAGCCCAGAGACGTCATGGCAGATGGGACACCCTCCTCTCTGCACCAGGCGCAGGAGAGATCATCTCATCATGTGCTGCTAGCTCCGTGCTGAGAGGAGGGTGCAGCAGCAGGAAAGGAGAGGGGAAAAACTTCATTCTTACCTTCATTTCATGTTGCCTTAATGACAATGGCGCCGTCAGGCTCAAGGAATATGAAACGAAGCTGTCAGAAAGCTTTATACTGGATCCCGGTTGTTTTTATCAGCTTCATAGCGGCGTGGTCGTATTACGCCTATGTTGTCCAGCTCTGCGTAGGTAAGAACAGCTACGAAAACACGCACTTCTGTATGCAGTAAACACCTGAATTCTACTGCAGTTTCTCTGACAATATGAGATCTTAAAGATTTTATTTGTCATTGAATAGCGATTTGGATTTGTTTTAGTTTATATTGTTTTATTTTAAAAGGGGGCGTGTTACTATTGCAGATGCGGATAAGTGTTTTACTGAAAAAATACTGCGCGCACTAGAATTGCTGTAATGGAGCGATCAGCAAGAACAGACATAAAATAATCCAGTTGCAAAACTGTTCAGCATCATCAGGACACTGTTTTATGCTTTATTCGAATGTGCAAAAAACAATTTTATTAAGCCCCGTTACAATTACAGCCTTGAATATAAGAATGGTGGTTAATTTTACGTTTCTATCAAACTTCGCTTTCTGTCTACGTTTTTACATTATTTATGTAGCCAGCGAAACTCACAGATAAATTATGCACAGCATCAGTTGATATCTAGGGGTAAAGAATGCTACCTCATATAAAATAAAGATGGGATCCGGGGTTTGCCTCAGGTACTTTCAAGGTTGTGCAGACTCGTGCGGTTTTGGGGTCCTGTACAACTTCATTGTTGTTTATGTCGGTGTTCTGCACTGCATTTAAGAGGTGCAATGCAAATATAGTATTGCTTTAGCACTGTTTTCATGTACTGTTTGTCAGGCAGACCAGAAGAAGATTCAATTTCCTGTCCATTTCCTCTAAGGGAACAATTTTAACAGCATATTACAAGCAATAAGCAAGATAAGGGCCATTCCCTTTACAAAATGACATTTACATGTAATTTTCTGTAGATACATGGCAATTCAAACATGAAGTCTAATACAGGTTAGTGATAGCAATCACACATCATTGAATTTCTGCTTTAATACAGATGTGTAGGTCCAACAGATAACACTGGAGCGTGATGGATTAGCTGTTGCACAGTCAGTTAGTGAAGAGGTTGGTGGGAACATTGTTGGACCATTAAATGACCTATTGGAGTGAGTGGCCAACCTCTGTGCTTTTAGGGATGTGCAGTGACATAAGTGTGGTGAGTAGTGTAGGACAGCACCTGAAAATGGTGGAGGAATCACAGGCATGATGCTGAGACACTGACAACACAGTTCAGGACGTAAAATAGTGATTATTGTGCTAAAAGGATGAATAGTCATGTATCACTTACATTTACATTTTATTTATTTAGCAGATGCCTTTGTCCAAAGCGACTTACAAGGTGTGCACTTTGGAAGCGTGAAGTTTATTGAAGATTTCTGTACTGCACAGTAAAGTATCTAATTAGAAGTACAAACATAATTATCAGACATCCACAATATAATGTAGAAATAATTGCTAATTAGTTTCATAAATTAAGTGATGTTTGGCTGAGTAACCCCAAGAAATCTGTGTCTAATTTGGTAAAATCACTTGACTCCATTTCTAATAGCTAACTTTTAATTTGGAGCATGAAACATTTTTCAGTTCAATTCAATTTATTTTTATACAGTGCCATTCACATCAGTGTGCCTCAAAGTGCTTTACACAAGAAATTGCAGATATTGAAGAAGAAACTATAAGAATTAATACAAATGAATGAAGCCAGACAACAACGGAGGAGAGGAACCAAAAACTCCACAGTGTGGAGAAAAAAAACCTCTGGGGGTCCAAGGTTGACTGGCTGCCCAGCCCCTCCTAGGCATGCTAACATTACAGAGTGTAGTTGTACTTATAGAGAGTTGGATTGTTACTAGTAATATGGTATAAATAACACAATTCATTCCTCCTTTGCTCCTGGTGCTGAAGCTGCTCTCATAGGCCTTCGGTGTCCCTCAGGTGAAGCTTCATCCAAGGGGATACATTAGGAGTCAGCCGCTCTACGAAGGCAACCCGCTCAGATGGTGCCCAGGCGGGCACCGGGTACCCACATGCACAAGGAGAGAGTTTAGTAAATAATACAAACTCTAGCAGCCCCATAACAAACTGTTACAGTTGTATTGGCATGTACAGCATGCGCCAGCAGCAGTAATTACTGTGAGCTACAAAGACTGTTGTGGGAAGGCTAAATCAAAAAAGTAGGTCTTCAGTCAGGATTTAATGACTGAGACCGATTCGGCATCCCGTACGTATCCAGGCAGACTATTCCATAAACTAGGAGCTCTGTAACTAAAAGCTCTACCACCAGTACTTTTGTGTACACGTGGAACAATAAGTAGGCCTGTATGTACCTGTGGAGTGGTGACAGTATAGGACTTATATGGTTGTACTTTCTGCTTCTAGTGATAATTCTAGCAGCTGTGTTTTGGATGTGCTGCAGTGTGTTTAGTGTTTGGTTAGTACATCCAGACAGTAAAGCATTACAGTCTAATCAACTATAGACAAAAGCATGTATAATTTTCCCTGTATCTTCTGCATCAAGAAAATGACAAAGCCTAGCAATATTTCTCAGCTGCAGGTAGCATATCTGTGAAACTGTATTAACATGAGAGCCAAAAGTGAATTTTGAGTCTGAACTGACACCTAAGTTGTGCACAGAGTCACTAATAGAGAAAAATTTTTTTGTACAAATTATTGTCCCTAATATCGCATAACACATAACAATGATTAATACACGGTATTAAAGTAAAAACTAAATCAAGTTAACCTGCACTTTACCTTTGAAAAGAGTCG
>JABJVR010000013.1:4036144-4051374 GCA_025773905.1 Chitala chitala
GGGTCTGTGTGCATGGAGTTTGCATGTTCTCCCTGTGCTTGGTGGGTTTTCTCTGGGTGCTCCAGTTTCCTCCCACAATCCAAAGACATGCAGGTTAGGTGGATTGGTGTATCCAAATTGCCTGTGGTGGGTTGGCCCCCTGCCCTGGGTGTCCTGTGCTCTGGGATGGGCTCCAGGCTTCCCTGTGACCCTCACCAGGACTAAGCAGTGAGGGAAATGAATGAATGAATGAATGGTTGAGTTTTATATATTCAGTTTTGTTGATAAACAAATGCTGTAGTGTCTGTATTTATAAATATATATACAAATATACATATTTGCATTGCAGTTGGTAGTTTTATATATAATAATGGTTAAAACTCCACCTATGTTTGTGTAAGAGATATTTAACACAACAATAAAAGTTGGGACACTTTCCCTTCACCCCTTGTCTATCTTCCCTTGTTTTTCACCCCATGTTATCCACCCCCCCATTCTTCACTGTGTGTCTTCCCACTCCCCATGTCTGTCCATGCCCTCATGTCTATCCACCCCCCATTCTTTACTGTCTTCCCACTCTCCGTCTGCCCATGCCCTCCTACTCTTCACCCTGTCTATATTCCCTCTTATGTTTTTCACCATGTGTCTATCCACCCCCTGTGTTTATTCCCCCTGATCTTAACCCTGTGACTACCCACCCCCCAATTCATTGCTGTTTTCCCCACCCATTCTTCACCCCATGTCTATCGCCGTCCCCCCGGCCCTTGTGTCTATGTGTGGCTCTTCCTTCAGAGTGGACTGCCTGATACCCAGGTGAAGTTCCATGTCATCTTCCTGTTTTTTGCTGCCTCCATGTTCTCTGTCAGCCTGTCATCACTGTTTGGATACCATTGCTGGCTGGTGTGCAGAAACCGCTCGACCCTGGGTGAGCAAGCATCCTCCACATCTCCTTCACCTTTCTCCATCTACTACTAGTCCTCTTTACTTTACTCAGTGAGGAGTGGATCTTATTTTTATGGGTTATCATATGGGCTACTAAACCAGCAACCAGAGTTTAACATGCTGGTACGTAACAGTACGTATTTAAATTCAAGCCCAGGTTGGTGGGATATGTAGGATAAAGCTGTCAGTGTGTGATCTGGGAGACAGACACATGGTGCTAATGATGATCAGTGGGGTAAACTAGAATGAATGTAATTGGGTCAAGAACCTCATATATATATATATATACATACACAAACAGCTATAACATTATGACCACCCACCTAATATTGAGAAGGTCCCCTTTTTGCCACCAAAACAGCCCTTACTTTTTGGGGTAGACTCCACTAGACCTCTGAAGATATGCTGTGGTATCTGACACCAAGCTGTCAGTAGCAGATCCTTTAAGTCCTGTAAGTTGTGAGGTGGGCCCTCCATGGATCGGACTTGTTTATCCAACACATCCCACAGATGCTCAATTAGATTAAGACCAGGGGAATTTGGAGGATCACACCTCCAAAAGAATTTGGAAGTCAACCCCTCAAACTTGTTGTTGTGTTCCTCAAACAATTCTTGAACCGTTTTTGCAGTGTGGAAGGGGCATTACCCTGCTGAAAGAGGCCCCTGCCATCAGGGAATATCATTTCCATGAAGGGCTGTACTTGGTCAGCAGCAATGTTTAGGTAGGTGGTACATATCAAAGTAACATCCACATGAATGGCAGGACCCAGGGTTTCCCAGCAGAACATTGCCCAAAGCATCACACTGCCTTCGCCTGTGTGCCTTCTTCCCATAGTGCATCCTGGTGCCATCTCTTCCCCATGTAAGTGACACACCTGGCCTTCCACATGATGTAAAAGAAAACGTGATTCATCAGGCCACATTCTTCCATTGCTCTGTGGTCTAGTTCTAATGCTCAGGTGCCCATTGTAGGCACTTTTGGTGGTGGACACAGGTCAGGATGGACACCCTGACCAGTCTGCAGCCCCATATGCAACAACTGATGCACTGTATTTTCTGACACCTTTGTATTGCAATTAGCATTAACTTTGTCAGCGATGTGAACTACAGTAGCTCTTCTTTTGGATTGGACTACATGGGCCAGCCTTTGCTACCCATGTGTACCAATCAGGCTTGGCCACCAATGACCCTGTCACCAGTTCACAACTTTTGGGATGTCCTGACCACTGCAGACCAGGAACATCCTACAAGTGCTGCAATATTTTGTAAAGTTCTGGACTGTAAGTTTTTAAAGTTATACATAATGAGATCAATATCTTTTAAAATGATCATGCGTCAGTAGATACTTAAAAACGTAAAGAACTTAAAAAATTTCCATCGATCCATCTTCCCAATGATTATCATGTACTTGGCACATGTGGCTTGGAGCCTATCCCAGGCAGCGTAGGGAACAAGGCAGGGTATACCATGGACAGGGCACCGGCTTATCATAGAGCACAAGGCAGGGTATTCCATGGACGGGGCACCGGCCTATCATAGAGCACAAGGCAGGGTATACCAAGTGCTGCAGTTTTTGGAATTGCTCTCACCCAGTCGTCTAGCAAACACATTTTTTTCTGCTTTGAACATTTCAACATCAGGGACAAAATGTTCTTCTGCTGTTTTATTTATCACTTTCTCTTCCAGGTGTCATTATAATGAGATTACCAGTGTTATTCACATCACATGTCAGGGGTCATAATGTTATGGCTGTTTTATATATATATATATATATATATATATATATATATATACATACACACACACACACACTCTGGAGGCAGTGTTATTAGCTGGTTTTGCTTCAACTGGTCTGGTCTAAGCTTAGCAACGTTATGCAGCTGTAAAATGAATGGCCTGGTTTTCTCATTGGATGATTTTTTTCTTCTATGACGACACGGGCATAGTCCAGACCGACAATGCCAAGATTCATCAGGCTAAAATTGTGTTAACTGGGTAGAAGGAGCATGAGGAATTACAAACATGAATTGACACACACAGAGTCCTGGCCTTAACATCCATGGAAGTGTTTAGGATGTGCTGGAAAAGTCTTTACATAGTGGTTTGACTATATTGTCATCAGTAAAATATCTTGAATCAAAATTAATGCCACTGTTTTGATGAGCTTATGCAATGTCTCAGCATTTATTTTCATCCGCATTTGCACCAGCGCCACTCCAGTCTCAGAGCATCACTCATCACTCACTAGTATCACTACACGGTCAAATCATCACTCACTGGTCTCACTGCACTCTCACATTATTATCCAGTGTGACATAATCGCTCATCGGTGTGACAGACTTGTTTTAGAGTCATTAAGACAATTCTGCACCCACAGCTGCAGCGTCACCCTGTGTGACAGATTTAACGTGACAAGCAGACCTGCCCCTGTTGTTTCAGAGGCTTTTCGTGCTCCAGCCTTCCACAACGGCATAAACAAGAACGGCTTCTGCTTGGGCATCAGTAAGAACTTCTGCCAGGTGTTTGGAGATGAGAAGAAGTACTGGCCACTGCCCGTCTTCTCCAGGTTTTACTCTGTTCTATCTAGTTTTACTCCACATTTACAGAAAGGCACTAGATAAACATAAATTGAAATGGAAATATATTTAAAAGAATTTATTATTTTTATATATCAGCTTTATTCAGAACAATGTAAATGTAGTGAAGTAAAATTTATCTGTCCGGACAGATGTTGCATATTCATAACAAGAAAATTATTAGCTAATGCATCCACTTTTTTACAGAAACAACATGTAGCTTTAGAACTGCCAGAAAAACTGATCGTGTTAGTACCGATCTAGCTGAAATTATCGTTTATTGCTTTGACAATGGATGTGCGAAAGAAAAAGAGTAGGTGGACTGAAGGGCAGGTGTAGAAGTTTGAGTCTGTTAAACCCATCTGTGTGTTTAGTCCTGGTGATGGCTGCTCCTATCCCACCTGCCTGATTAACCAGGATGCTGAACATCCCCCTACACCAGGCACCCACAGGTATGTACCATATATACATATATAGCGGCTGGGTAGCTCAGCGAGTAAATCAACCGACTTTCACGCAGGGGACCCGGGTTCACATCCCAGTCGGGACGGTTACCAACTCCCAGTGTGGGTCCTTAGGCAAGACCCTTTGCGCTACTGCCTACCTCATATAATGATGAGAGACAAAGAAACACGAGACATACCGGCTCAGACGTCGTCCGGTCAAACGAGGCCTGTGTCAGGTGTTGGGGAACCAGAGCACCTTGATGAGAAGTGGGCTACTGGAACAAGACGGAAATGGACGAGAGGTGAGAACAAGGCTCTTGGAATGCTACTACTCCAGTAACCCTAGTCCGAGGGGTTCCATACAAAGAAATATGGAAACTTCGAAACCCACAATCAACACTCACTGCCAAACAACTAGTAGCTCAGCGTTCCAACCTCCACAAACGGCACCTGCTTTCACAACTTGAGATTGACGAGGTACAACACAAATGCTACGGCAAGGGGAAGCCAGGACGCAAGGTCAGAGGGGAGTTAACATCAACTCCCCCTCCAGGGTTTGGGTCTGTAGCCCCAATAAGCACAACCACGCTGAGCGAGGCAGCAACTGAGATAAGATCACGGCTAGAATGAACACCAGACAACCCCGATGCCAACTACAGAGGCTGAGTGAAGCACCATCAGAAAGTCTCCTGGAAGATGTGAATGCAGCTTTGAGAACAATCCCTACGATTGCCCAATGAGCTGATCTACACCTCAGCAGCAAGATCCTTGAGGTGCTTGGCTAGCAACCATAAAGATCCATATCCACCATGCAAGAGAAGGTTGGAGGCTAAAATCAAGGCAGCTCGGAGAGAAGGGAGCCACTGTCGGAGCTCCAGAAAGGTGCAACGGGGGGAAAAAAAACAGGTACCTGGGAGGTACAACCAGATGCCCATACCTAAAGCACTGGAAACTGCCAAACAACGACTCTAAGCTACACGAGAGAAATTGAAGCAAGGTGAATAAACCGGCTGTTCTCAACTCAACCAGCTAAAGTGTACTCTCCGTGGCAGGGTAACAACAACAACAGGGAGGACCTGCCAAGGCTGGAGACCACAGCAACGTGGTGGCACAGACCACAGTGGCAGACATCCAACAAAGAACACCAGACAACCCCGATGGGCATGATCTACACCTACTGGCTGAAGAAGCTAACAACACTCCATGAGCACCTGGCAGCATGGCACAAATGAACCAGCTGATAAAGCCAGAAAATCCTGATCCAGAAGGATCCGCTGAAGGAAAGAGTCCCATCCAACTATCGGCCAATAACCTGTCTCCCACGCCACCACCGACAAAATGGTAATGGCAAACCAACCGGACATTGTGGTGGTGGACAAACATCAGACATCTCGGTCCAGAAGAGTGCAGTCCTAGGAACAGCAAAAATACTGTGCAGAAACCTCAAGCTCCCAGGCCTCTGGTAGAGGACCCGAGCTTGGATGGATAAGACCGCCCGCGGAGGGCGAGGGGACAATTTCAATTTTATCATATGTATGTCTGTATTTTAAGCAGGCTGTAGTACACTCTTCAGCTGCTCTTCCATTTGCTCACCAGTAGTGAAGACCCCTCCCAGTTGCCTTCCAGGCCTCTGAGGGAATCACAGAACCAGTTGCTACCTGTCACCCTCTCCTGGACATCAAGCAACAGCACTCAGGAGAAGGAAATTTGTGGTAAGGTTTCTTGCACAACAAATCTATGGACGAGCAGTATTCTAATTCATAAGCACAATATCGCCTTACTCTTTATACTCACAAGCACAATATTACCGTACTCTGTATACTCATAAGCACAATATCACCTTACTCTTTATGCTGCCTGTGTTTTAGGTACAAGCAACCCAGCAATGATGATAGAAAATGAGACCTAATTTATAAATCTGGAGGTAGAGGTAAGTAACAAATTCTAAAAGTTATGGTCTTGTATTTGCACAGTATAATTACACTAAAACCAACACATACCAAGAATATAAGCTACAATTAATTTTTACTCTATAATTAAATAATGTACAGTATGTCCCCTACATACTAACATCTTCCGCAAATCCAATTCGTTCGCAAGCCCAACAAAGTTAGCCCAGGTACCCAATTAACACAGTCACCTTAACAAAGCCAGCCCAGGTACCCAACTAATACAATCACCTTAACAATGTTAGTCTAAGTACTCAATTAACACAATTGTCATAATAACTTAATAGGTTTACAACACATTTCACACAAATAAAAACAAAAACACAACCGAACAAAATGCAGACAAAAACACAAATGAACACAATTTGAAGTTACGCTACGATTTAAACATTTTCACTTATTTAAATAATTTTTCATTTATTGGACATGCACGCTCGTATCTTTGAAAGTTAGGGTTAGGGTTCACAAGTCTAAGGTTCATATGTAGGGGATTTTCTATTTTAGGATTTTAACCAGTGCATTTAGAATATCAAACTGTTTCAGTCATGGTTATTGAAAACTCTAAGGTGTAATAAACTGCTTTTCCCAGTTCTCCTACATTTCCCACTCTGCGTAGGTACGATTCCCCTGTGTACACTGTGCCATCACCTGTCTGGGTGTGTCTGGCCCTCTAGCCCTGTGCGTGCTGAAGCAGTCTGCACCCGCTTCATTTCCAACAACACTGGGTTTGTACAACATTCAGAACACAACTCAGGACTGAGCCTGAGATGCGTCACTGAAGTTTACATTTGGAAAAGCACTGTAGTGTGATCCATCATTTGGATACCAGCTGCATTTTTGCTGAGTAACATTGCTTTCAGAATTTGTTTTTTTTTGTACAGCTTTCATTTTCATTATTCATTATATAACTCTGTAATTGGAAGTTTAATACGTTTTTTTCCTGTAGACATGCATCACGTTTAAAATAACACAAAGGTATATTTCTAACAGAGAAAAGTTCCATCAAATTCCATTAGCCCATTTTTGGAATTCAGATGTAATCCATTATCAATATAATTAACAATTATATATACTTTTTTGTTATATGAAATGTATTACACACCTTGGATGCCAAAGAATACATTTGCTATAAAAGGATTATTTAAAGTAGTGCTTTATGACACTTTGTGTAGCACTGTCAGAAATTTACTGCTGCATATTGCAAGTTCACAATATTTTAAATGCATTGAAGTTTCTGGACCGTTGATACCATATATCCAACTTGAGTCTAAACTCACATATCACATCGGTTGATTCCTGCACTTGCTAGTAAGCAGGTCATGACTATTACGATATGGGTGTTCTTCAACAAAGCAGGCTAAAGAGTTACCTGCCCATGCCAACTTTAAAGGTTTCTTATTGTGCCTGTGTGTGTTTTTAACAGGCCTGAGACAGACCAAATCAGCTTCATTTAAATCTTCTGTCCAGTCTGAGTTTCATAACATGCTTTAGGCAAAGGTATTTGTATAGATATGGCTGAAGTTAATTATGTTGCTCTCTACTCTGATGTGAAAGATATAGGATGCGACCCCTAGCTGACGCGTGACACAGGGTACGACCCCTAGCTGACGCGTGACACAGGGTACGACCCCTAAAAGGCCTGAATTCCTTTGATCCTATGAAGCAGTCTGTACTTGACATGCACATCTAGACATTAATACTTGAACCTAAATCTTGTCATGTTGTTTCCCAAATCTGAAACACTGTAACCATCCACCTCTTACCAAGAGAAGCAGCTACAGTAACAAACCTTTGGTAGATTCCTTCAAACATTTAATTTAAATGCTGCCGACCTTAAATGTGGCATCAGAACTTACTCAATTTATATAACTCATATATAAATGACAGCCTTGAACTGAATCACTTTTTGAGGTATTTGTATGTCAGATTCTATAGTATATAGTAGTTTACAGTAAACACAAACCATCAAAATGTTACATATTCTGTTTAACATGCTTTTAACCGATACAACTGCAGAATCACAAAGTCAAGCATAATTTTTTTTATATTATTTGCTTATAAAATGGAGTTTCCCTTTGATTGTAAAGTCAGTGTCGTGCTGATTGTCTGAAAATAAAGTTTGTTACTTTTGATATAATTATCTGTATTTAATATACTGGTTTACAGTGAATGTTCAGTAATCCACTACAGATTAACAAATTACTTCACTCACCTGTAAAAAAAAAAAAATAATAATAAAAAAAAAGTTTAAAACTACAGTATCAAAGATCCACCTTTTCTAAAACAAGATGTTCCACATGTTTCACGTCACTCATTAGAAGTACTTTGGAAACTTCAGTCTTAGTAAAAAGCCAGTCCTGAATTCCTGAAGATGGTTGATGACCTTCAGAATAAAGCTAATAACTTATAAATTTGCCAGTTCTCCTACCTTAAAGCTGAAGAGGGACACACACGGCATGAAAATGAACAGTAAAGGATTCTGGTTACATGTACAGCAATGAGTCTGTTGGCATGGTAATGGTAGTATAGTAGACCTTGCCAAAGATGAACATAAACATATGGACGAATTTGTTGGTACCCTTCCAGTAAAGAAAGAAAAACACACAATGGTCACCGAAATAACTTGAAACTGATAAAAGTAATAATTTAATGCACAACTAATGAAAATCAGTATTTGCTTCTGAACTGTGATTCAACAGAACTATTTTAAAAAACAAACTAATGAAACTGGCCTGGACTAAAATGATGGGACCCTAACATTTGGTTGCACAATGTTTTGAGGCTATCGCTGCAATCCTATGATTTCTGTAGCTCTCAGTGAGACGTCTGCACCTGTCAAAGGGTAGCATGGCCCACTCTTCAGGACCAAACTGCTCCAGCTGTCTCAGGTCTGAAGGGTGCTTCTCCAGACTGCATGTTTCAGCTCTATGTACAAATGTTCAATAGGATTTAGATCGGCGCTCACAGGAGGCCACTTCAGAACAGTCCAATATTTTGTTCTTAGCCATTCTTGGGTGTTTTTAGCTGAGTGTTTTGTGCCATTATCCTGTTGGAGGACCCATGACCTGCGACTAAGACCAAGCTTTCTCACACCTGGCAGTACGTTTTGCTCCACAATGCCTTGACAGTCTTGAGATTTCATTGTACTCTGCACACATTCAAGACACCCTGTGCCACACGCAGCAAAGCAACCTCAGAACACAGCCGAGCCTCCTCCATGTTCCACAGCAGGTACAGTGTTTTCTTTGAAAGCCTCGTTTTTGCGTCTGTGATCATACAGCTGATGCAACCTGCCAAAAAGCTCCAGTTTTGTCTCATCTGTCCAAAGGATATTTACCTTTATCATGTGTTATGATAATTTACTTTCTGATCTCCTCAGACAACTCTTTGCTTTGCTTTCTCTGGTCCATGTTCAGCATGGTACACACCTTGATACCAAACATTACTTTTCACCATTTTAATAGGCTGCCTGATTGCAAAACTGAAGACACCTCTGACGCTAATTACAGGACACACTTTAGTTTAACATGCCACTATATTCAATTTATTTTCAATCTTTTATAGGGGTACCATGATTTTTGTCCAGGCCAGTTTCATTAAGCCATGCGGTGGGTTGGCACCCCTGCCCTGGGTGTCCCCTGCCCTGCGCCCTGTGTGTTCTGGGATGGGCTCCAGGCTTTCCCGCAACCCTTAACTGGAAGAAGCGGTATAGAAGATGACTGACTGTTTCATTAGTTTTTTTTTTTTTTTAAACTTCATTACTTTTATCAGTTTCAAGTTACGTCAGTGACCATTGTGTTGTTTTTTTTTTTTACTGGAAGAGTATCAACAAATTCATCCACGTGTGTATTTCTTACGTTACAACATGCTTATTAACTACAGTGACGACTTTCCAGCTACAGTTTGAGGGACTCGATCTGCCGTCAACATTTGGTACTACACAACTAAATGCAAAACAAAAAGCGGTTTGGGAATACGATGTACAAACTACGTACTTTGTTATTTACACCACAGAAAAAGTTTTCTCCTATAACTTTAAAGGAAAAAGGTCCTGCTGGTTGAATCCTATTCAAATACACAAGCAACATGTATACTGTAATCAAAATTATCTTTAAAAATAGACAAAAATACAAACTGTAGCAAGAAATGTCAACTTAAAACAAGTATTACATCTCAAATAAGAAAAGTTTTGAAGCTTTATTTACAAAAGCTCTAAAAACAGTAAATGGAACAAGAACTCTCATGAGCAAAATTGGAGATGTAATGGGACATGTTGACAGCCAAAGGGCAGTGCTGCGTTTGAGCAGTGCATACTGGGTTGAGCTACCAAGAAAAGACAGAAGCGAGGAGAACGTCAGGCAGCTGGGGTTCGAGCATTAAGCCCTGAAATGGAGGAATTGTAAAGCAATACAAAATCACAAAACCACCACAAAACCAGAAAAAAAATACATATATGTCACTAATCAGGTGCTTCATTTGATTAAGACATATAAAGACATTTGATTAAGACATATGTTGACGCATTTAGGCATTTTTAATTAATAAAAGCTCTATATCTGGTGTAGTAAAACAATGCAAAACTTAACTCATTTTAGAAAAAAACTAATGAGAAAAAAAAGACAAATTTAAGCATTATTGTTTAAAGCAAGTGTCCACGAAGCAGAATCAGCAAAGTGACGGTAAAGTGGCTTCCACGGGAGAACGCAAGCAGAACATTCTGTGGAATCAAGGTGAGGTCAAACCTTTCACTCAACAATCATCACCAGAAGTATACCAAAAAAAAAAAAAAAACTGGCTTAGCACTGCTGAACACATTTCAGAACAGGAAATAAGTTTATATAAAATAACATGTATAAAACGTAGCTATTATTAAGGCTGAGCTTGGTGAAAGAAAAAAAACTGGAAGTTGAAGTAGTTCTTATGCCTCAAACAGACATTTTAGTGAACGATGTTGCAGTACACAATGGGAGGAAAAAGGTCTCTTGCTTTACGTTTCTGAGCAAGAAAAAAATGCTTGCATTTTTGTGTAAAATCTAGAATTGATCAAAATTTTGAAAGTTCAAGTTTCCACTCCATTTTTTATGTTGAAATAAAAATCCACATTTAAAGCACTGCGTGTGAAATTCAAATCAAACGGCCACTGTACTGCATTTACAGTGAGGTGGGGGGACAGGGGGTTGTTTGGGCTGCGGCAAACTGAACCACCGTGTCCACAAAAAACTTCAAGATCCTTACATCTGCACAGTTCCCTCCAAAGGCTGTAGTTTCCTGCAGTCGCAGAGCTGGATTGTGATACACAGCAGGTGAGGAGTCAGAGGTCATGACTGCGGCTTGCTGGCCTCCTCCTCATAGGCACTGCCCGTTCCATTTTGCACGTAGGATGAGCCAGAGCCCAGCCCATACAGGTGTCCACAGTACTTCGCATCATCAATGTGGTCCTCAAAAAACATCTAGAAGAGAGAGGAGATGCGTCTGACACCGCAACGCGGCAGAGACGGGAGACGCGTGTCACGCCGCAGCGCGGCAGAGACGGGAGACGCGTGTCACGCCGGGAGACATGTTTCCCAGGAGAAGAACAGTCAGACATCATTTGCCAATACATTGGTTCTACCAAGCCTAAATTCACCACTTACCAGGACTACTCTAGAAATATGCTCAGCAGTCAGTAAAATAGGCAAATATTTAATAAACGTTATGTAAAACATTTTACACAGGTGAATTCCTTTAAGATAAGCCTTTATTAGTCCCACAGTGGGGAAATTCTCAATGTTGCAGCAGCAAAGGGACTGCAGAGGCTCTTAGTGAAATAGTAACTGAGTGGGAACAATATAAACAGAATATACAATAATACAGGGTAAATAAATGATAAAAAATAGGATAAACTCCACAGTATAATACCTGCATATAAATTCTACATGGAAAATACACACCGGTATGGGATATTTACAGTTCACATTCAGTATGTGTGTGGTGTCTACTGGGAGCTGTGTTGGTTGTAAAAAGGAAGGACAAATATGCACAGCGTGTATATGTGCGTGTATCTTACACATACATGCATACACAGTGTAACAGTATATAATATACATGTACAAGCAGATTTATACAAAGACAAAACGTGAACGTCACCTCTCTCATCTTGAAGAAGGCCATGCCAGTCAGTAATGAGTCTGAGCCCGCCTGGTGCTGAGGACCGATCCTCTCCAGCTCAAGTTGTTCTGCCACTTCCTGCAGACCACCCTGTCCATCAAAGAGAACCACGTCATAAAAAAAGAAATGAGCCAACATCTACTGACCCTAATGTCACAAACGTTTAACGTTACAGCAGGATTACTAGCCACAAAAAAACATTCAGACTGCAGTGCCGCCTGTGGCTAAGACCTACTAAGAAAGAGAAGCATTTCAAGTGGATGTCAGCTGGTCTTCACCTTCAGATTCTTACAGCTCTTCATGAGGTATTTTACATCATAAATCACAGGAAAAAATAAACGCAGGATCTCAAAGAAGTCCACTTCTTCTTCTGGCAAGTTGGAGTTGGACAGGATTTTGATCAGGTACCCAAAGTCATATCCACTAAAATGAGAGCAAATCAAAGAGGAACCGTATTAACGAGTATGAAGCAGCTTGTGGGCAGGAGACAACAGAGGCATATTAAACAAGCTGTAAGAATTGGTGTGAAAGCAGGAGCACACACACACACAGACGCGCACACACGTGCACACCTGTGGAAGGAGAGCCAGTGTATTCCCTCACAAAGCACGATTCCTGAGGTCATCAGCAACTCAGCAAAGTAGAGTGTCTCAATGCCCTCGTCCTCGTGCTTCTTGAACTGGATGCCCGAAGAGGTCAGCAACTCGATGGAATCCTGTGCGTACATGTCCTCTCTGCCAGACAAATCACCACACAGGGCTGAAAACCACGTGGGGGCAGACCAGCCTCGCCTCACTAAGCAGAACACGGTCCCTGGTCTTTTCCCACTGGCACAGCCCTACTGTACCACACCACGCTGACAGACCACAGTCAGTAGAGCTGTCATTACATTACACAGATACAGCTTGAACTGTTTAACTTGGTGATGTGTGATCACATGGTTAATACTTCAGCTGTGATGAGAACAGACAGCAACAAAACTTTCTGCATTACTAATGATTATTTATGTGACAATATGGTGTCCATCTTCCTGTAGGACATACGGATAGCTCCTGACAAAATTAATTCCGCAACTCATTATGTAAAAACTGGTTTCTGTGTTTGTCTGCATTTCTCCTGATTGCCATGGTGACACTGAGCTGAAGTGTAGCACATGGCAACGCAGCATGTAGGACAAACATTATCGTTTTCACTTCCACCTCTGTATGCCCGACCTGGGCACAGGCTGTACAGGCAAATGCCAGGGGTGCCTTCTGTCCACAGAGGGCGCCACTGCTTATGACAGTGACTGGCGGTGGATTTGGTTGCAATGTAAGGGGCACCAGATAAAATCTTGCCTAGAGTACCAAATTGATCAGGGCCAGATCTAGCAAGCTGGCTCTTTTTTCCTTCAGATGCACATTTACTACCACCTAGAGTGCTGAATATGAAAATATTTGTGTGGATTTGCACGTTGGAATTAAGAGTCTAGAGAACCATCTGAGTATCGGTATTACGGTATTTAGTCAACAGGTCCAAAAACGCTTTTTTGTTTCTGACTAACCAAAGTTTTGTTGCATTTCCTCAGAGGGATACAGAAATTTAATGAGCTTCAATCAAGGCTGGACAGGGGCAATTAATTTGCCCAGGCATTTCTGACCCAGAACACCGACCACGATCAGTCAGACACCACCCAATAGTACACCGCCCTCGCAGCCTCCTTTAATACACTCTTCCCCCAAACCACTATAACCTCTTACCATTCAGTTCATACAGTTCTTAAGTATCCAAAAAATTGTTGAAAACTGCACAAGTTCTACACAGTTAACACCACCCATTAATGGTCATAAAGGAGTAACTGTTAAATTGCTGTATGTGACTAAACTGATTAAATAAAAGGTGTGCCATGTTAAAGTGCACGATCAGTCTAACTTACTGTAGGTGGAGAGCTACCCCAGACAGTAATAACAGTGATCCATACCATATATCCTAAGAATTATCACCATACCTGGATGAATGTAAACATAGGACAATTTTATTACCTGTTGTTGAAAATCAAAATGTTTTTTTGTAGGCCAACAGAAAAGCAAGAATACATTTTAACAAAGTAGAGCTACAGGTGTTGTCTTTTTGTGGATAATATCATCATAAATATTATTATGATATATGATATGGAACTAGGTTATTCACAGCAATGTGGACACAGCCACCATGATGCTGACTAAATACTGTTAGCTAGTTAGGGTTAGAATAGCTAAAGTCACGACTCCATTAGGGAACTATACTAGCTGCAAAAACAATGCAGAAAATAGCTTATGTTCACATTATTTGACAATGATTGACCACCAGCAACAAGTGACAGACTCACATGATGATAACGTTACAATTATGTTATTTTATTGTCATTAAGATTAATTAAATGAATCATCATGACTTGGCACACACACCTCCATGGCACACGCACGCACACACACACAACATCCCTGCTCCCACTCTTCGAGTCCCTGTAAACCATGCAGCCATTCCATGCTTACCACTTCAACTACACTCTCCTCCTGCTCACTCTGTCCCTCCTCAGTTTCCCTGTCACACGCCTGCTCCTGCTCTTGCTCCTGTGCGTGCTCCTGTGCCTGCTCTTGCTCCTGCGCATGCGCCTGCTCTTGCTCCTGCGCATGCGCCTGCTCTTGCTCCTGCGCATGCGCCTGCTCTTGCTCCTGCGCCTGCTCTTGCTCCTGGCAGTGGCCAAGGCCAGCCACCAGTCCACCCTCACGTTCCAGCTGTTGCCGCACAACGTCACTGCTGTAGATGCTGAAGCTACTGCAGTCCCTGCAGCAAACATCTTTTTAAAATTTTTTCCACATTTGGTGGCATCTACTTGTATCTACTAATTTTTTTTTTTTGGTGGCTTTTGGCTACCAGCACGATATTGTTTGGTTCTAAGCCACAGCATCTGACACGAGAAACAGAAAGGGAGGGGAGGCACCTAGTAAGAGACATGACTGGGCCGGTCCAGAGTCACTACAGAAACAGAAAGGGAGGGGTGGCACCTAGTAAGAGACGTGACTGGGCCCGTCCAGAGTCACTACAGAAACAGAAAGGGAGGGGTGGCACCTAGTAAGAGACGTGACTGGGCCCGTCCAGAGTCACTACAGAAACAGAAAGGGAGGGGTGGCACCTAGTAAGAGACGTGACTGGGCCCGTCCAGAGTCACT
>JABJVR010000013.1:4055704-4096855 GCA_025773905.1 Chitala chitala
AAAGGGCTTCAGGTGGTTGGTGAGTTCTCTTGAGGAGAATTCTCTTCTGGTGAAGGTCTCTGAGGAGCATGTCCTCTGGTGAAGGTCTCTCAAGAGTACCCTTTTTGGTGAAGCTTTCTTAGGAGAACCTCTTGTGGTGAAGATCTTTTCGGAAAACCTTCATTTGTGAAGGTCTCTCAGGAGAATCTCCCTTAAAGACAGAATATAAAACCCAGAGATTCTTTTCTGTTCTTGCTCTGTCTGAAACCATTTCTGAAAGACAACATCCATTTGAAATATGTGTTAGCTTTTCTTATGCTTCCAAGTTCTTGGACAACGTTATTATAGTTAATGCATTATTATTTTAAACTTACAAGACTAATAGCTAACACAAAGCCTCCAAGGTGAATGGGTACATGACATTTATACAAGATGTGATGTACAATGTTTATACTTTTTCTGTCCTAAGGATATCTGTGAGGAACATGTAGGTATCCATATTATAAACTTTCTTGTGGTTTCAGTTGTTATCAATTCTTTAACCTGGAAAAAGGTTTGCATTAATAGTTAGCCATCAAATCTGTCAGTAAATCTGAAAGCATAGCTATTATTCTTTGAATGCAACTTGGAAAAGTGCCTTTAAGAAAGTTAAGAATGTTAATAAAAGACACAAACCTTTCTGCAATCTACAGACTATCTGGTTTATCCAAGAAATTTATAGGAATGGCTGCAGCCTGAGATATTATTGAGTAGGCAAGATAAGGCCAGCACACCGACATCAACATTGCTGTTTGATTTTGATTGGGTGCACATTTTTAGCAGTAAATGTCACATTTTTTAAGGACACAGTTTATTTTACATATCTTAAATGCTTTAGATGTCAGCCAAACATATAAATCAAAGCATTTAATTCAACCAAGCATTACAATTTAAATGCGAAGGAAAGACAAAAAAAATGGGATTGTAAAGTCCACGTGTAGAGGAACATGTTAGTATATTGCGATTGGCTAAATTAATGTTAAGAGATGCTAGAAACAGGAACAGGGACAGGAAATGGACTCTCATGCCAAAAGTGTTTTGACACAAAGCACTTAATCAGTGTTAGAACCGAGGGGTCAAAATCATGACAACAGACAAAAGATTGCTCAGTTTCCCCCTAGAGCAGCCTGTCAGAGCATTGATTTTACATTCATCTGATAACCTTTCTGCTGCCTCCGCGCTTCGAATCGTTTGATGTATTTTACTGCCGGACAATTAATCAAGTAGCCTAAAGTAGCAGTTAACAGATGGGTTAAAGAATCTAATTCAGACAGGGTAGTGTAGGAAATGCAAATGCATGCATTAAAAGTTTAAATCCTCTGTTGATGGATATTTAATGCATCACCCACTTATCTTAAATGTAATTCTCTTTATAAGCAAATCCACTTAGGCTTTTTTTAAAGATGATGTAGCAGTTCTGCTTGACTTTTATTATTGCCGGGAGCAAAATGTCAAGTTCCATTCCTCATTTATGTGCATGGTGCTCTTGAGAGCTCCTACAGAATGTCTGTTCCTTCCAGACACAGAGGGCCAGTATTCCATCTTTCTCCCAATGTCTCTTCATCCCTTTCTCACTTTTTTTGTTGTGTAATCAGAACTTTCATGACTGAGACAGGATTGCCAAAGGAAGTGTAACAGATGTGGATGTGTACATTACACCTGTATAGCCGAGCTCATATAAGCATGCTAACGATGGGTCATTCATTTAGGAGTAAAGTTACTGTTTACAAAAGTAATGCATAATGTTTAAAGTCCTCATTATGTTCGGTGTGCACATGCACGTGTATGTGTGTGTGTGTGCGCGTGTGTGCAGTGCAGTTGAATTGTTTGTTGAAAGGGATAGGTAACCTAAACCAATATGCAACATCAAGACTGTGAAAGTCAGTTTTCTTAAGACAGATGCATAACCATGTTAACAATTAACGTTCTAATTCACTTAAGCACTTTAAGCAAGTGTTTTTGTGTGACATTTTTACAATCAAATCAAATTTAAATTTAATCAAGTGTAATTCTATAATATGACCATAATGTAGTTACCTTAGAACAGCATAGCGAGGATGTTCCATAGAAATGCTTTAATGACTTGGAATACAGTGAAAAATTGCGCTCAGCAATACTGAGAAAGAATACAGTTGATTTTAAATTTTGATTCACTTTTTTTCATTTGATTAACTGCACTCTCTGGATACTTATGAGAGGTAAAGAAAAAAACAGTTTTCACACAACATGAGGAATAACATTCAGCTGTCATTTTCTTGCATTTTCATGCTTTTGCGATCAACTGAAACCCACCAGTGAGATGATCAAAGAGCCATGCAAACGTTTAGTTCTGATTATTATTATTTACCAACAAATGTTTTAAAGTCCTAATGAGGTTTGCAATGTCCTTACAAAGGTAGCTGTACGGAAGTGAATTACCTTTATAAAGTGACATGTCTTTACTACATGCAGTGTTATGTTTGTGCCCAAAGAATTGCACAAATTAAGCGAGACAAAATGTGCTATTGTGATGAAAGCTAGGAAACCTTTCTGTTAATGGAATGGTATAGGTATGAAGCCAGAAGAAATGAAAGAGAAACTGAAAGTGTTTTTCATCTACTTCACATCCTACCTTTCCATATGGGTGGCATGTGATGAGATAAGGGAAAACAAACTAGCCAGAAATGGCCATGTTTGTAACCTACACCTATGGATACTTTGCAGCAGCTTTTTATGACAACATGCAGTTAAAATGGCACATGGCATCAGGCCAGTTGTGATGAAACACAAACCCCTGTGAGTCTCTGGGTGGAGCCTTGGCAGCTGAGATTGCAGCAGTCACCCAGGCTGCAGCCTTTCGGCTCATCTTTCTAACAGCCACCAGGAGCCTGCTAATGACAGTCTTGCTCATGCTGCATAAATACAAGAGTAAAACAGTAAAGTGTGTAATATATCACAGGATTACTTTGGGAGGGGGGGATAAAACAATAAAAACATTTGGGGAGACAGCTGAGTGGACTACCTACATTAAGACCAGTTGAGCACTCGTATGTAAAGTTGTGTATTACTTAGTTTTGTATTTTGGGATCAGGTGTCAAAATGCAGGTTTATCTTCAGGTTTCAGGGCTTCACTGACTGGTGGCTCTTAAGGTTGCTTCATTGTCTTTAGATTAACAGTTTAGCCTGGGTTTTCAGTTAACTGTTTTCCAATCTTATAGTGAGTTGTTACCGTAATACTTGTATTAAAGGAGCAGTCCTTCTATTTGATCCCTTACCATTTTTGCATGTTGCCCCTGTTCGGTGACATTTCTGTGTAATTGAGAGAATGAACCACAAACCAGGCGAGTATTACTTTAATTGCACTATAAAAGATATAAATTTTAGCCAAAAAGTTTAAAGCACTGTAATTTGTTCCTAAATATATTTTGTATACACGCAACATATGTATTGTTAATATGCTTACTGCTAGGTGATATACAATAATTGGCCATTTCATTCACAACTCTACACCTGATTGCTAAGACAAATATCTAATCAGCTAGTCATGTGGCAGGAACTGAGTGCATACAGGCATGCAGGTATGGTTGAGTTCTGTTGTTGTTCAGGCCAGGCATCAGAATGTGCACAATTTACATGATCTAGGTGACTTTGACTGTGATTATGTGAATCTTGGTGTTAGACTGAGTGCCTTCAGTATCATAAACTGCTAATCTCTTGCAATTTTTATGCAAAACAGGCTGTAGAGTTTACAGAGATGCTGTGAATAACAACACGCAGCAGTTCTGTGGGTGAAAATGGCTTGTTAATGAGGGAGGCTGGAGGAGAAGGGTCAGACTGGTTAGAGCTGATTGGAGGAGAAGGGCCATACTGGTTAGAACTGATTGGAGAAGAAGAGCCATACTGGTTAAAGCTGATTGGAGGAGAAGGGCCAGACTGGTTAGAGCTGACAGGAAGGTGACAGTTTGTCAAATAGCCTTGTGTTAATTCAGTGATGCGTCACATGTGCAGGAGAGCGTCTCTGAACACACAGAACATCAAACCTTAACATGAGTGGGCCACAGCAGCAGAAGGATACCACTGATAACTAAGTAAACACAGGAAAGTGTGGCTACACTGAGCACAGGCTCATCTAACTGAGGTTTGAGATTAGGAAAAATTATGTCCAATCTGACAAATCTAAATTTCTGCTACGAGCTGAAAGTAGTCAAGTTGCACAGCAAAAATGGCAGTGTGTTCAATGCAGAGTTTGACATAAACAGAAAGCTGTTGATTAGGGGTGTCAAGACACATCATACCACAATACATTATGATGCAAATAAGTGACAGTACGCATATTAATTATGCCTTGCCATGCTAGCACTAACACTACCAAGGGTTCATTTTGTTTACACATATAAGACATGGAAAATACACATATACAGTGGAACCTTGCATAATTCGTTCCAGGAAAGTGTTCGTAATCCAAAACGCTTGTATATCAAAGTGAATTTTCCCATATGGAAACAATGTAAAGTCAGATGATCCGTTCCACACACCCAAAACATTATATGGACAAATTATTTTCCCTAATATTGGAAATAAATAATGATTAATACACAGTATATAGTAAAAATAATACAAATTAACCTGCACTTTACCTAAGAAATAGTCGTGGCTGGCGTGAGAGAGATGAGGGGGAGGAAAGGAGGAGGGTTATTGCTTGGAAGGAGAATGTCCTTCCATGAGAACATCTGGAACTTGAATCTCGGGAGTTCTTTCTCTTGAAGGACTTTCACTAATAGTACCAGTTTCACTTCATTTGCGCTTTTTGGATTCACTGTCATCTTTTGACTCACTGGAATGTCTTTCCTTTTGTTTGTATTTAACACGAACCCATCCACTGACACTCGCTTTTGCCTTCGTCTGAGGATTTCGCGGAAACGTGACATTGACCGTATTGTCGTTAAACAGATTCATCGTTGGCGCTGCTACAGCGTTATTTGGGTGGTGCTTTTCTACAAAATGTTGTACTGTTTCCCACATTTTGCACACTTCCCTAATCTCATTTGAAGTATGATATGATATGATATAAAAAACATCATACTTGATCTGAAAATGCTCATCTTGCAAGACTTTGCTCGTTAACCAAGTTAAACTTTATAAAAAAAAAAATTTGCTTGTCTTGCAAAGCACTCATAAACCAAGTTACTCGCAATCCAAGGTTCCACTGTCCTTTGATATTGTTTATGCTTGTTTATGGCCTAGAAATAATAAAAAATAAAAAAAATCTTTTTCATTCCAGTTTTATTTATGGTGAGAAAATTTAAATTGTGAACGCAGTATTGTGAATCGAGACATATTGTGCGTATATTGTTACATCCCTGCAATGGACCCATCTTGCTTTGTATTTTAGTACAAGCTCGATGTGGTAGTGTAATTATGTGGGAAATGTTTTCATGGCTCACCTTAGGATCCTAAATACCTTTTGAGCATGATTTAAAATGGACAATCTACCTGAGTATACCATGTGCATGGCTGCTTATAGCAGGGTAACACACCTTTTTACAAGGCACTTGATTTCTCAAGATGATTCCATTGGCTTCCACAATCACGTTGTCTCAGTCGAGAACAGCATCTTTGGAACAGAAGATTTACAGCGTAAATGTACAACTGACATATCTACAAGAACTGTGGGATGCAGTCATGTCAACATGGATTAGACTCCATAAAAAACATTAACAGCTTATTGTTGAATCCATACGACAAAGAATTAGGCTGTATATGATAAAATGTCCACAGATGTGTAGGCAGTTATATACAGGTGCAGGTTTACATAAATATAGCAACTTAAAGGTTTCCTAAAGTGTTTGATACTTTGTCACATTGTTGCATGTAATACATAAAATATACATCATATATAACACAGTCCTTTAGGTTGAGAATAAAAGAATTGTCTCAAAAGATGGGAACAAATACAGAGTTCTTTGTTGCTTTTTTAATTTTTTTTTAAGACAAATGCAGAAGTTGCATGACAGATTTACAAAGTGTCTGCATCACAGATTTTTATTTTTTATTTTTTAGAGAACACGGCATAATTTGTGTGTGGTTTACATTTAATCTGAGCAACAGGACTGACCGATCCGAAAACTCCTTTCAAAAACAATTTTCATGTTTTTGATGATGACTAAGTGAAATATTTGGATTCATATTACATGTCAAATGTGTCCTCTAACACATCTCAGTAGTCTGAAAAATGGTTTTATTGCTTTGTAAAATTGTTTTTTTATGTGAAACACATTTGGACAAAGAGCTGAGTATTTTTTTTTTAATAAGTCTCGTAAAATTCTGGGCACACGAACAATGGATTTGACTGAGTGTATTTAAAAACAACTAAACAGGAGGCAACGCATCTTTACACATTGAAAAATGTGTCATTCCAGATTAGTGATATAAGATTAATGCACTTGTCTGAAGGATTTAAGAAAATAAGCATACCCAGCATACCTATATCTGTCTACAGCAATACAGATGAGATCACATTTATATAAAAAATCTTTTGTTTCACTTACATCTGGAAAGGACAACCCGATTAAACCATGCTTTCAAAATGCCACAAATTTAGAAGACAGACAAATCTTATAAAGCACACTTTACGTAATGAAATGTCTCCTGCTTACATTTTTATTGGCTACAAAGATAAAAATATCAGGTAAACAAGAAAACACAATTTGTATGGCATGTGGGGTTTATAATGAGAGAAAAATCCTTATTTTAAACCATCCATTTTTCTTGTTAAATTGGCGGATTGTGTTCTCAGCCACATAAATTATTTTTGTTTCCTTTCTCAAATCAGTGATTTTGAATTTTGGGTATTGTTGTACATTTAAGACAGAATAAATTTAGTATTTATTCCTGTAGATGAAGGTGTGTAGCTTGATGTGAGATTTAAGTGTAGCCTAGTGTCCCCCTCTCCCACCAGGCACTGTACATTAACCACAAAAGTAACTTGGATTCATAAAAATAAGAGATCGATTCCATGTTTTCATAATCGTTAGGTTTTTTTCAGCTAGCACAACAGGAAATGTATGGATATTTTCTCTCTGAGCAAAAAGACAGTGTTACTTTATTGTGAGTCACATGACTTGCTTTAATTATGACAGTAGGTTTTCTGGCAAAGTTCATGAAAATGTTGCATCCCTTGGTGAATCTTGCGGCTCCTCTGTGAATGTGTCATCATGGGGCTGCCTGGTACAGCTAAGAGCTCTGGGACAGGAGCTCAGCTAATGAGCTTCATTAAATCAGAAAGTAGGAACTGACACTATTGAATTAATATTCAAATAAATGTGGTTTGTTTCTTTGGATGAGCATCTAGTGTTGCAAGATTTATTTGTGGACTGAATCCTGTTGTATACATTTGTTTAGCTAAAATGTTGTAATTTTAAATGAAATGGTTGTGTGCGCATTTATATAGAAGCACCATTGAGACCAACAGCAATGGCTATATCGGCTGTAGGAATACTGTATAATAGACAGTGAATTACAAATGAAAAGTGTAGAATTGAGAAACTGCCATTTGACTATAACAACAATTGTACTCATTTGATTTACAATCTTTATGAGTTATCTGATACTGACCTTTCAACACTGCACTCAAAAGTCTTCAGCTTATGTTATCGTTTAAGACACAATTTAATATGAGCATAACCAAGTCTGGAATTCACAAACCTCATTGTCTGAAGGAGTTTCATTGTTAGGTTTTCTCATTTCTTTGTTATAACAATTCATAATTACTTTGAAATACATTCTGAGCGCAACAGCACAGTATATTCCTGTGTCGTCCTCGGTGTTTGTCTGGAGTGTTTGTTTTAATGTAAAAGGCCTCCTGGTGTTTTCAAATCTCTTTTGTGGTTTTCCACTGGCACTTGTGCCCCTGCACACGTTTTATTTTCATAGCCATCAGCTAGTAGATACCAGGCAGGTGAGCTGCTTGGAAACCCAGAAGTTATCCATCACTTCCACATCCATGCCAGAAACAAAGCTTTTACTGTAAATTGCAGCTCAAATTACAGCTGCTGTGTGATGGAAGTGCAGCCTTAGTATAGCGGTATGACAGGAATCTCCCTAGAGAGGTTAAGAGATAAAAATTTAAATCGGATTTCGTGTTGCCATGATGGAAAGACTTTTCTTTAATTTAATTTGAACACAAGATGTTGGTTGCAGAATGAATCTTGGCATTGCCCAGTTTATAAAAGCTATAAGAAAGAGTTGTAGGATTATCCCTGTTTCCATTTTATCTTTTTTTTTTTTTTTTTTTTTGCATTAATGAAGGAAAATGCTGATAAAAGGAGAATATACTGCAAATTTTGTACAACAGTACAATAGTACAATACCACTGGACAATGCTAACCATAAAATAAATGTTTGTCGTTTTATTAATGTATTTTATTAACAAATAAACAATGGCAATAAATAAATAAAAAGTGTGTAAATATACTGAATGGAGAGTAGACTGAAAGGGACATCTTCCACTTGGATGATTGAAATGTTCATTTTAAAATGTAAGTTGAACTCAGTTTTCTGGAAGTAATATCTATGTTTTAATTTAAGGTGAGAAAGTAATTTATATCTAGCAATATGGCAATAGTTATCATCAGTAGAACAGAAACTGTTCCTTTATAAGGAAAGTATTTATTTATTTATTTATGGCTCAATTGGTGTGACATACCATTATAAACCATGACAGATAAAACGTATTTTAAACTCTGTTTAGGCTGTCATGAAACAGTGGGAATAATAAACTGTCAATCATTTGTCTGTCAGGAATGAACCCTACAGAACTGTACTGCTCATAAGGAATTCAATGCAGTTGCTCAATTTTATAGTAAATCCATAATTTATATACTGCAAGTGTGGTGCAACTTGACATAGAATATTTAATTATATTTGGCATATTTATATTTTACTAAAGAAAACTTCAAGTAGGACATATAAATTTGTGTTTTATTTAAACATAACCATTGCTAATTGATATAAAGAAATCAATAAAGAAATCGTCTTTGGTAACTGTGGTTCGTTCCATGTACTGGTAGAAAATGTGTTTGGGAAATGTCATGTTCAGAAGTAAATGAGGTGTTTGTTGTTGGTGAATAAAGATTACAGCGATCATATGCCAACATCTTAGACATTCCTCATGGGATAGAACCCTTTAAATCTGGACAAGTATCTCTGTTATATTGTTTCAGGATATATTCTTGTACATGCAAGCACAAGACAATAATGATTCAGGATAATGAGATTTACATAGATGATACCTAATGCACTGTAATTTATCTCAAGAAGTGGTTTCAGTTTTCACTTTTCAGGGATGATTCTGTCTCAGATGTCTGGTGAAGTTAAACAGTAATGATACTCTTTGTAGTTTGTCAGTGAAATACAGGGAAGCAAGTGAAGAAATTACTTTTGAAGTTATTTTGAAAAAGTTGGTTTAATAAATGTATTAATAATAGTACTAATAGTAACAGTAATTGCAATAATGGTAATAATAATACACTTTACAAAGTACTTGTGTGAAACACATTCAACTTTCTTTGTAATAATATGATATGCATGGTCTGGAAGAAAACCAGACTCTTTATTAGGCTGCAGAATTGATTGCTCACTCACTCTAAGTAGGAGAGACAGCCATCTTCATATTATTAAAATGGCATTGCTCAAAAATTGACTGTATGGGGGAGGTCTTAACATGACTTTATTGAATATGAACATGGCTGCTTTTACTTCGACATTTCGTTTGCAAACTCAAATAAGACGTGACTGAATGTCATACTACATAACATTTATAGTACTTTTTCTCCAGGATTAACCTTTTCCCATACCAGAGCTGAATTCTAAAAATAATAATAATACTAATATATAAGCACATTCAGGCATCGTTTCACATCTGAGTAAATGTTGCGTAGTTATTCCAGCTTTGTCGTATGATCTTCACAGATTTATTAAGGGACGGCACAGAATGGAAGCAATCGTGAGAATTAAGCTGTTTTCTGGGCCAGCTCAGATGTGGCAGGACAGAACAAGGAGACACGTTTCTTTTCCTTTACCACCATCATGAAAATATCTATGCACATTATGTGCATTTCATGCAAGTTTTTAATATTGAACGATTTAAGCCATCTTTTGGGTAAACTGTGGATTGCAATATTGTTCTTATGGTTTACAGCACTTAAAGGATCAGTTACTACACCAATCCTCAAAACAATCACCAACCAGTCTGGAAAGGGATTTGAAACAGGTGCTATGCTTATTAGTATTGCATGTTAACAAAAATTAACGCTTGTCTAAACATGGTAATAGATTTAAATCTGGTATGGGGAACCATGGGTGTTCATAGCTCCAAAACAGACACGAATTCCTGCATCTAAGCTTCTTCATGTTAGCATTTGCTGTTGGTTGGGGTACAGATGTGCAGTACCTTTGGAATGTGCACTAATCATATATACAGTTTTCCATATTGAATCAGGTCACAATTTTAAATACATGTCACATCCTGCTCTTTGAAGCTCATTTTGTATAATTTTGTGTCAGGTGAACATTTATCCCTGCAGAACATTTTGCTGCAGTTTATATGATGATCCTGTAATCTCTGTCTCCCTGTGATGAGGCAGCCACCTTCATCATAATTAATACTATCAATTCACTGATTCACCATCTGTTTTGCACCTTTTACAAAAATTGACCAGAGACTGTTCAATAATTTAACCAGTTGATGTAAAACATTCAATTCATTGTGATTGCTAATTCACTGTTATCAACTGAATGGCGATGGATTTATGGAGTTAAAGTAATGATACAAACACAGGCTGGTGAGAGTTCATTAAATACAAAAAACGTTTAGTGATATTGACTTGTATGTCCTCTGCCTTTGTGCAGCATTTGCTTAGTTTTTGGTATCTCTGCAAACATGGTTTTAAAAAGCAGTTTTTAAGGAAGTCTGCCTGTCAAGATTCACTCTAACAGCAACAGGTGAGATGTTAGAAGCGTGCGTTGATGTAACCGCTGATATGTGGGGTGGCACTCAGGTGAAAAAGTGGTGTGAAAATGCTAGTTTAAGGCTATCTTTCCTGTCACTGAATGCCACAGAAAGCTGATGAATTAAACAAGCTCATAATGGTGTTCATCCACATGATTCCTGTTTAGTTGGAGACACGAATATAACTTTAAATATTATTATATAAATAACTAACATAATCACAGCAACCAAACAGGACACATTATGGTTCCGTACTGCAGTATGATGATGAGGGGTATATGTACTGTAGTGTCACTCTTCAAACGTGCTACACATTTGTTAAGGGATTATCACAGAAATGACAATGCTGCTGATACTGTAGTTAAACGTATTGAATGTAAACCGCTACTTTTTAAAAGAAAGAAATTTGGCTCTTTAACAGTAAAGGTCTTAGCAGATTGTAACATAATGTTCCATCTCACTAGTGTTCAGGACCCAAGAAAATTCTCACTATACTATACATTTTGTTTACTGTCTACACACTCAGATGTTTGTAAGTTTAAACTTTTTGGCCCGCTAACACAGGAATTCCTAATGATACGGACAGTTAGCGTTCCCATGTGCTAAATATTTATAGGAAACCAAAGGCTTGGTGTTAAGAATGCGGTCACCTTGCTGTCCAACTGGGTCACTGACTGATGTCGTTGCTGGTGATTGGCACCTGACGGCCCCTCCTGCTTAACCGGGGCTTCGCCGCAGTGTGCTCACCGAAACGAGAAGGTGAAAAACGATGGTCGTTCAGCTGTGGCTGAGAGAGCAATCTGTCTGTATCGCTGGGGCTTTCTTCCAATGAGCGGCTGACTAATGGCTGTATTTATTCACAAGGCATTTATCACAGCAGGAGTGTAAACAAGCAGACAGGTATACTGAAAGCTGTGTGTGGCTGCCTCCAGCAGGTCCCCATAATTGCTTCTGGCTATCTGAAATTAACACTTTGAAATCCAAATTCACCGAAGCGACTCTCTTTGGACCGTTATTCACAGTTGTGCTCTAATTAATGTCACAAGTTGTTTGACTATGAATGTTTTTGTGTATTAGTAAAGTTAATAGACTGTGTATCAGTACTGTATATAATTAATCATGAAAAGACTCGGAAACACCCTGCACAAGTTTGGCACACTGGAGTCAACCTGTTTTGGTTGTTCAGCCTTTATTTTATTTTGCAAAATAATTACACCGTCAGTCGGTGATCTTCTATTCCACTTCATCCTGTTAAGGGTCGCGGGAAGCCTGGAGCCCATCCCGGGACACTCTGGGTGGGGCGCCAACCCACCGCAGGGCGCACACACCTAAATATTTGGAGACACCAATTAACCTATCCCGCATGTATTTGGACTGTGGGAGGAAACCAGAGAACCCGGCGAAAAGCCACCGAGCACAGGGGGAACATGCAAACTCCACGCACACAAAACTCAAAGCAGGAATCGACCCCTTGACCTGGAGATGCGAGGTAATAGTGCTAACCACCACGCCACCGTTTTGCAATTAAGGCATAATTTTAAACAATAATATAGTTATAAGTTACATAGCAACAGTGGAGACTGTCAAAATTGTAATAGCATTTTTCTAGTGCACTATACACTTTCAGACCTAATGTTACAGGAAAAAATATTTAATGAAGCATCTTTTCTTAAAATAGTGGAGCCATATAGGTTCTGAGTGGGTTTAATCTCGACTTTAATTTATCTGTGCTCTAAGCGACCTCGTGTCACGTCGTACCGTCTCATTACTCAGTTGAAAGGAAAGCTGGGAAAATGTAAAGACCGGAAGCTAATTATGAAAATGGATTCACCAGCTTCACTTTCTCTGCATTCTGGCTAACATTTATTCCCTGTATAATTTCATTTGCCATTGAAAAGTATGTAAACCTTTTTGTTCAGAATCATTGCTCTTAAATTAGTATCCAGCGTGCAGAGATCCTGAGGACGAAATGGTCCAATAAAATTTATTTAGTCTATCTTGGGGACATGAAAACACTTCCTTCATCAACCAATTAAAATAATGTCATCTGACATCTTGCTCTTATGTGCAATTAGCAAAATTGTGCTCTAAGGGAATGTTACGAATTTAAAAAATTGTAAATTCATTATAAATTATGTTTAATTATATACTGTCCTTTATCCAGTACTAAGAAGTAAAAATATTAATGTCCATTATGTTAATGCATAGTACAGTACAATAATTTGTTTGAAAATCAAATGGTGGAACTGAATTTTTCCATTGAGTTTACATTATGATGTTAGTGTGAAAAGCTTCACGTAAGTCTTCTTACAGGAACTTGGTTTATATTATCAGTGAGTGCATTCTGAAAGTCACCACATCATAAATTTCCCTGAAAATGCATTTTTTTGCTACATCCAGTCTGGCGTGTGATTAATGGTGTCAGCTGACCCTTAGAAGTAGACAGTGACAGTTTGTACCATCCCAGTGTACACTTATGCTATAAAGACGGACGGTTTCGAAGACATTTTGGGTTGTTTCATCAGTCTATTTTGAGTAGCTGTTTAAAGAGCTCGGGTCATGCTGACCGGATTTGGTGCAGGAGAGAGTGTACAACCTGTGCTTAACAGAACCTCTGTGCACTCTGAGAACAGCCACTCGAGACACTCATTCAGGAGATAAGGACAACGGTGAGTCAATGGTTCAGATGAACAGCATGACTTTGGACTGTGGGAAGAATGTAAAGGTGTCTAAAATAAAAGTCTGGAAACTGGCGAAACGCAGACGGGTGTCCTGGTGCTGTTCCCAACACACTATCCTTTCAAAAGCGAAAGCTCAACACTGCTAGGATTTGACCTTTGGCTGAGGCATTGCAGGAGGGGACTTGAGACACCACATTAAAATTTCTGGTGAGGTTTCCTCTGAAAGTATGAAGAGAACAGAAATTATTCAGGAATGGGGAACAGCCTGTAAATTAAATGTCCATAGGTTCAGATTATACATTTCTAATTTTGAAAAGTATTTTAAAGTAATTACAAAGTTGCTTAATTACAGTCATTTCAAATTCACAGTTCTTTCTCCTGGTACGTTTTGACCTTTATGAGCTATAACAGCTGTGCTGTATTCTTGACTCCTTAAAGTATTTTAAGCTGGCATTCAAATGTCAGTGTTATAGAAAGAAAATATATGTTTGAAAGTCTTATTCAGTTTTGTAAGTTGGCTCATAATATAATGTATGTGTTTTCCCAGTTGGTAAGAAAGTAATTTACATGTTTGCATCAAAACCACGGTATTAAAATAGCATTCTAATACATTCCATACAGGTGAGAATTGGAACTGGAAGCCTTCCAAATATTTACAGTACACAAGGGAGCTTGAGTCACTATCTTCTTTTTATACAGTTTCTAAAAATCCAATCAGACTGGGATTTAAAACCCCACAGTCATGATTGTTTCAAATTTATTCACATTAATGCAACAGATAACATCATCAAACTTATATCGACAGTAAGCAGAGTAGGAGTGGTAGGTAGGAGGCCAGAGAGATGGATAAGTGGGTATATATTTTAGCTTTTGAAAAACAGTATATGTTATGGTAGAGGATATTTGCTGCAATGGTGGACACTGGATCATAGCTAAGGACAACTAACAGGGCAGCACATGTGTGAGCTCAAGGTGACAGGATTGGGTCACCTTATGTCTTGCACCAGGTGCAGCTCTTTAGCCTACCCTGTATTTTTAGCCTGCACATACTGATTAGCCTTTACACCCCACTTCCATGAAAATTTATCATCAGAAAACTTTAAAAGGCTGCAGGAGGGTTTGCGGAGATGTTGTCCAGTGAGAAAAATGTTGCATATATTTTAGCAGTAATGATGTTCAGAGCTATTGTGTAACTTTCACTCTGCCATCTGGGCTCATTTAAAGATCTACAAAACCAAAATGCTTTTCCCCACAGAAACTTTCACAGGATTGACACACGCTTTAAATTCCAAATAATTCTTATTTTTTCAGCACTCTGGGAGTGTTAACAGTAACACATACTGTATTTTCAAATCACACAACCTGACTACTCATTTTCACTAATAGCCCCAATGTAGGGAAACATTTGTGTTTAACAGCTGAAAAATAAAAGAAAAACAGCAAGACTGTGTCCTTTAATTAGCTTGGCAACAGAAGAGTTGCACTCTCGCCATGTGTGCTGCATTCACCTTGTCTTGTCCATCTCACACCAGCACCACTCTCATTGCATTTATTACCCTGCACATCTGCAGCTCACCCCGAGACCTATCTGCCTCCTGTTTCAGCTTTTGTTTAACGAGCGTGAGTAATTGCGCTCTTAACTGCAAAATGCACGAGGGTGTAACGATTCTCCCTGCACTCCTGCATGTGGCTGTTGGGCTGTTTCTTTCCTTCTGCTCCTGTTTTCTTCAGCCTTCTCTTTTCTTTGTGTATGCCATCTCCTCTGCCCACCTCCTGTTTCCTCCTGCTCTGTCTATTTCCATTCTATCTAAAATGATTCACAGTTGAACTCTTAGAAAACGTAGATGCTTGCAATAACATTGACAAGGCTTAATAACCTGATTGACAAGCAGTCAAAACTGAAGAAACAATTGAATAAAGAAAAAGACTGCTTACACAAAACAATAGGTTTCTGAACAGTTCCACTGAGTTTCTAGGGTTGGCTGTAACCTTTTGGGGGCCCTCAGCACAATCTGTTCGGCTTGTGCCTAAAACTGGCGCTGTAGGGTACACAACAGCAGGGCATTTATAGGAAAGTACTGGTAAGAACAGGAGAAAAGGCAACTTGTTGTGAAAGGTACTATATAAAAATAAACAGAAATGAAAGGAATATTCACAAATCAGGAGGTGTGAGTGTTATAATTTAACTTTTTACATTTGCTTTGAAAATGTAGAAGTCATCGTATAAAAAATTTTAAAAGCTGTTTTTAAATGCTTGTTTTGCAGTTCATCCTGGCAGGTTTTTACATAAGATGGACTTTGCACCAGGGAACGTATTAATTAATTTACTTTAAATGTGTGCTGTCAGCAGAATGAAAAACGTGACTAACTGTCAGTACCAGTCAGTGAATAGCTAAAAACAACTGGAAGTGGTTAGTGCTAAATTTTGCCTGTATGTTACAGTTCTTTGATTACATGTGAATGTAGCATAATAAAATAAATAACACATTTAATGAATGAATCTTGCTTAATCCCATGCGTGGCATAACAATAAATCAAATGCACTGTTCCTTCTGTCAACATGGGCAATAAGGCTAATTAATTAAGGACTCATGCAGGTTTCTATTTCAGCTGCAGAGAGAATCGGAGGAAAGCACTTGCTTTAACTAAAAAGTGACAGCATGATTGCTCACAGAATGTTGACATGATTATCCGTCACCAGCATTCCTTAGCAACGGCATGTGCGCTATAGGCACAAAGTGCTTACAGAAACTTCTGAATACAGTGCTTGGCATGTATGCAGAAAAAAGTTGAATAGAAGAGACAAGCTTCCCTACATTTATCTCAAGAGAAGCACGGCTGTTTTTTGATTGACTGATAGAGGAAAGTGCTTCCTTTCTCTTGCTGCTAAATTGATGAGTGGATGTATGTAATTCTAGTTTAATGGGTGTCCCCTCAGGGAACAGACTGCTGTATAAAGCAGCCTGTCTTATTTCAGGATGGCTTTAGTTCTCAGGGACAAGTCTTTGATTTGGATTAACTTTAATTAAGATAAATGTCGGCCGCTTAGTCATCTGTTTAACAGGGAGTGGGCACAAAGAATTTCGAAATCCTATAGCAGAATGAAAAGATTCACACACTTGGTGCAATTTGGAGTGGATTGATCTTTGTGTGTGTGTGTGTGTATGTGTGTATACGCGCGCCCTGCCCTGAGTGTCCCCTGACCTGTGTTTCCTGGGATGGGCTCCAGGCTTCCTGCGACCCTGAATTGGATAAGCAGTATAGAGACTGGATGGATGGATGATCTGCATGTCTGGTGACTGTAGGAGGAAGCTGGAGCACCTGGAGTAAAGTCATATGTGAAGAGAATGACTATGCAAACTCGATACATCCAGTGATAAGGGCCAGATTCAAAACCATGACCTAAGGGACACTACCAAGACAGTCACCATGCAGGTCAAGTATCGGGGCACTAGCCTTTTGGATTTGTCATTTTTGTTCACTTCTAAGGACATGCAATGTATTGTAGTATAATAAGCAAATTTGTTGAACCTTGACATGTTGCAAAACTCAATTTTTGTCTTTTTACCAGATGGGTTCAGTTAATACAATCATCCTATTACAGTATACTTCTGAGTCATTTAAGTGTATGGATTGCAACAATACGATGTGGAAATGATGTATGTGTCTGAATTAGGTCTGTTTAAAGTGCAGTATTTTTCAGTGCTTTTGAGCCATCTCATGCATGTTCCAGTGGGTTCTAAGACCTGCACCCTCTTCTTTGGACTGTGGTGTAGTAGGAAAAAAACATGTTTAGGAGTTAAGGAGAGAGAAAAAGTTCTTTGAGGTATCTGAAGTTCTACAGTGAACAAATGACAAATGATCCATATAATGTTCTCACAAACCAGCACTCACATGGACTCGAGCACACGCTTTATGATATAAACAGACAAGAAATTAAACTAAATATTTACTCAGTTTCTTCATCCACAGTGGTTCAGTTGGGAAATAAATTATTCATCAGCTGTCGAAAAAATTATGGTCAAAAAGCTTTCAGGAGATATGAATGACCTTGTCTTGTCAGAAGTCCTCTGCATCTTCACCTTTGCAGACACTCAGAGATGTCTGTATGTGCTTTGGGGATGGGGGTGCTGTAGCACAGCCTGCTATGGTTTGCCCCCCCACCCTTTTATCCACTGTCTCTCAGACATGGAGAAATACTGGAGTTTAGCCTAAAATGAAAGCATGATAAGATGCATAGAGAGGAACGCTGCAATGCTGGCACAGTATGAAAACAAGGGGAGAAAGGAAGAAAGGTAGTCATCAAGAAAGCACACGTTCATGGCACAGGCAAAACAGAAATCACTTAATGATTCTGTTAGTGAAATCAGCATTTGAAGTGATGAAAAGGAGTTGATGGGGATGATCATGGTAATTGTTAAGGCACCACCAACCATGTATGTCTGGCAAAGCTTTCAAAGTAATTTCTGTATTCTGTAACGAGGTGACTAGACTTTGTAACTCTGGTAATACTTATAGGTATTAGTAGGACCTGCTTAGTTTGTTCTGGATAAGCCTGTAGGATCTTTTGCTTTCAGGTAATATTTTTCATGTCAAATTTCATATCCTTAATGTCAGATTTTATTACATATAAGGCTATGTGACTGCCACATTTTCTGTATATATATACTTTACAGTAATTCATTACATTAAACTGTCTATAGTGTAGCTAGCAGGCTCTAGTGTGACATCACAGCTGCCACCATTATCAGGGTTTTAAAACACTTTACTTATGCTGTGCAATATTAATACTGAAACACCACCTTTTAAATACAGCTAACTTGAATAATATAATAGTCATTATACATGTTAAGTATTTTTAATAGTTTTCCTAGTTACTGAACATTCTAGCCAGGATATTACTTTTCTAATTAACAAGTCATGACAATGGATTGACATTAAATTAAATGGTTAAGTCATAACTATATAAAATAAAATTCCAATAACATATTAATGGTTAGAAGTTGTTTGTAAACCTCTGAATACCTGTATTGGTCCCCAGTCATGTCAAGCTTCTTGTTTCACCTTTCATGTCTCAGGACAGGTGAGAATTGGGATCGTGCGATGGGAGCAGCTGTGTTAGGGCTTGAACCCGTGCAGCCATAGCCTGCTCAGAGTTATCAGACATGAGGATTAGCCTGCTAAGCTAAAGACCCCCGTGTCTCGCTTGAGGAACTAATCACACTCCTGTCGTGATGACCGGTGGTTTCTACCATTGCGATACTTTTAGTCCACTGCAATCAGTGGGATGCAGGGCTTATGCTGGTCTCTCCAGCTCAGAACAGCACTGCGCTCTGGGCTGCCTCTCTGCTTGTGGTGCAGACTCAGGCCCACATGGACACAGTGTGGCTGGCAGGCATCAGCTGCTGGGTTTGTTGTGAGGGAATTCACTTGGGGTGGGACTAGGGGATCGTCAGCAGCAGAGGCATCTTCGCCAAGCGAGCGGGGGTTGGGGGGAGAGGAAGATGCAACCGATGCAACAGAAATTCAGTGGTATGGGAGGTGGTGTACTTAGTAGGAAAACATGCACAGTGTGAATGAAACATCATTTAGTGTGCCCAGTGTGGCACCACACAGATTAAAATGAACTGATGTTGCACCCACTGTTAAGGCTGGACTTTTGGAAACAGCGTCTGTGAGCAAATATTCATATTTTACTGTAACCGGTAACTTCCGTTTGTGTACAGGTACAGAATGTCCACAATATTTATTAACATCCCAAATTGATGTAAGTGCATGTGTATCTGTGAATCATCAGGGTGAATTACATTAAAGTCTGTAGTAGCAAAATATTTACTCTAGGCGCTTGTAAATACGGGTGTCAACATGAAGAATGGATGCTGTGAGAGTACAACTGTTAGTCTCTTATATTAATGCCTACATAAACGCTACTGCAATACAGAGCTTTTTACATCATATTAAGATTCTTTGCCTTTTTATTGAAGACACAGACCTCTTTCTGGATGATTTGTGAAGGTATCACACTCAGCCTTATTATTTGCAGAAGAAGAGGTCCAAAGGATGTGCATTACTTAGGGTAATATTGCTGGCAATTTTTTTGCAAAGATGTGGATAAGCATTCATACATGCTAAATAGAAATAGAAAATAGAAAAAATAAAAGAATTAAAGTTTGCCTTCTGTACAAGGAAATAGAAGATGGTCTGTCTATAGCATGTCATCACCTACACATACTTGACAGTTATTACACATCAGTACAGCAGATGTTAACCCCATTAGTATATAGCAAGGGTTCTTAAACTTTTTAATCCTAAAATCCAAATGAAGATCCAAAATTTTAGGGCCTATCTTGGGACTAAAGAGAGTAAATGTTTCTATTCTATTTTCTATTCTATTTCCAAATGACTTTGGTGGCCTGTCACAAGCAGGTCCGCAACCCAAAATGGGTCACAACCCCATACTTAGGGAAACACTGGTATACAGGGTATTACTAGTGCACAGAACAAAAGTGCAGAGAAAGACAGTGTTTCTGTGGTACAGCGAGATTTATAGCCCACTTAAGATTTCCAACTCACTTTGCTTTCCACCAAGGGTGAAGTAGTACCTCAGGAGTTTAATAAGACTCTTTAACAGCGACGCCGGGGTTTGCGCTAACGGCGTCATTAATGCGCCGTGCTGCTTCACTGGGGTTTCTGAGGAGCCTTGGAGGCAATCACATCAGCAAATAACAGCTGGGAGCCAGGCTCGCCGGAGCAGCCTGCCCTCCTCTCCTGGGTTTTACAAACTAGAATTTTTTTTTTTCCCGATGAAAAGCGTTATGAAAAATGAGAGCGAATAAACCACTGCTGGCCATTTTCTATTGCAAGAACCATGAACAAAAATGCAACAATTAGCATTTATGCACTAGAAAAGAGAATTAAATATACAACAGACTGATTCTGTTGTGCTGTGTTGCACCTCACAGCCAGCAGGCAGTGCAGGAAGTACTGGCACTGATAATGATACCTTTAGGCGACTTATACAACTCCTAAACTGTTACATGTCGTAACTGTGTTGTGTTTCACATAAGCAGCCTACATCTTGTATATTTCATGGAATGCACAAATGGATGCAGTATATAAAATAAGGACAAAATGTTTAATAAATATTTTAAAACTATATTGTAGAATAAATATGTAAGCAGTGTTATTTAAATTTTATAATGTATAATAAAAAAAACCTTGGCACTGTTGCTAGAAGAACTCCACAAGGCATGTTATGAAACCAGAAGCGGAGGACTTAGACTGTGGAAATGAATGCAAATGTCTGAGAGACAATGGTCAGTGTCTGGAGCCGAGCCGCCGCTTCACTGAGGAGATAAAGCGTCGCTGACAGGTTGATGAAAACGAGATCTTTGCTTCCTCTGTGAGCACCAGCCGCAGGGAGCCTTAATTGCACTTGTCAAAATATTAAAATGTGGAAAGTAAAACACGGAACGGGGCTCTGGAGCTTCTTTTGAAGCTGGTACTCCTTAGATCAGTGAGAGCGGGGCTGACAGGGAGGACATGAAACAACATAAGGCTTTGTTTGCTTTGCCAGTTTGTTTTCTCGTGGCCTGTGAGAAAGCCGAACCCTTTCCTGAAGATCTGATGTTTATCTCTGAAACTCTTAGGGGAGCCTCATCAGGATTAAAGCATTCCCTAGACTTTTCACTTCACCCTGGCTTGGTCAATGTAAGATCTGTCTTCATCTCCCACATCTTCAGCTTCAAGAGTACTTCCCTAGAATTAAAAAGAAATAATCATTCATTATTTAAAATCAGCATTGATTCTTAACTGCTATCAGATTACCACTGTTTACATTACAAGTAACGATATAATGTCAAACAATGACATATTTCATATATCCCTCATATATATACAGTAGATATGTGTTAGTTTTTGGTTCAAACCTGTGAATATCCTTGTAACAATGCTGTTTTGAACGCCCCTATAAAATAAATTGAATAGAATATACTGTATATGTGCATAGTAACAGACCGGCTTTTCTTAATACCATATGGAATGAAATAAATCTACCTGTCTGATGCTGGAAAACAAATTTAAAAATCAATTTAAGGAAGCATCACCACTTGCAGCGTATAGCCAGTGTGAATGAGCACGGTGTGTGGGTGTAAGGAAAACCTGTTCTGTGCTGTGCTGTTTTCAGTCACCATACCTGAATGACACAGTAGCAGCAGATGGTAACAAGTCCTGAGTAAACTGACAGGCACACAAAACTCTTTCAATGAGCCCAGCTAACAGATGCTCCCGGAGAGCTGTCAGAAAAGATTGTTTGCTTTTATTTTTAACTTGCTTTTCTCCTTAACATGTTAAGTGAAAGCTATGAGCTCGATGACAGTAAAACTGTTAAGTATTAAGAAAAAACTAAATGTCTAAACCAGAGCTGTCAAGTTCAAATGACCTGGAATCAGGTGGTCTGCTCCTTTGGGGGGGATGCTTGATGTGGTTCAAATTAGCACCAAACTAGTTTCTGTGAGAAATAGCTGTGTAAGGGAACGTGTGTACTGTTGTATGGAGTAGCTAAGGAAGTAAGTGTATATATTGCTGTATGGAGTAGGTGAGGATGTAAACGTGTACTGCTGTATGGAGTAGGTGAGGAAGTAAACGTGTGTATTGCTGTGTGAGGTAGGTGAGGAAGTAAATGTGTACTGCTGTATGGAGTAGGTGAGGAAGTAAACGTGTACTGCTGTATGGAGTAGGTGAGGAAGTAAACGTGTGTATTGCTGTGTGAGGTAGGTGGGATGTAAATGTGTGTATTGCTGTGTGAGGTATGTGAGGAAGTACATCATTTCGCTGCCTGAACTCTCCGTAACGGTTTCAACTAATGTGCGTAGTTTGTGCTTGGTGATTAAAACGGCACACAGAAAAGCACTACACTTTATGGTCAAAAACAAAAAAGAAAAAATATTTCATGCCATACTTAATACTAAACAATAAATATCAACGGAGCTGAATTCAAACAATTTAGTAGTTTGAGACCCCCTGGTCTGCTGGTAGACTCATTGAAACAACTGAACACAATTGACACAGGTCCAGCTATACACAAAACTGAATTAAAATATTTAAAAAAAGTTACAAGTTAGAGTTTCATATTTTACCAAAATGGGCTGAAATACACAGTAGGCATTTTCCAGAATTTTTTATTGTATACTGTACATGGAAAAGTGTGACTTTTTTACCACTGAAAAGCGTCAAACAAATGTAGACGCATGCTGTACTATCATACATTCACTTCATGTTATACTGTAACAGTATGACAGCTGAACGCTCAGTTTGCCTATATATAGTTTTTGGTTTATAGCAACATAGTTTAATAAAGGGCTTTAATAACAGACAGCATTAAAAATGAATGTAATTTGCTTCAGTGAAAATGATCCTTTGTGTTTGAAGTTGAGCTCTAGGGATCTGCCACAGCAAATTCACCATGGCACTTAACAGAGGAGCAGGTAACGGGGGCTGATATCCAATTAACAGAGTCTTTACGGGTTTAATGAATAGTGATAAATTTCAGATCCATCTATTTGGCACGTTATAATTAGCTACGTTTACGAGCAGAGTGACCTTTGGTTCTTGCCGTCTCAGTAATTTACAAGTAAAGGTTAGTAATTTATTTGTGTAGATATTACAAAGGCAAGTATTGAATGGAAAACATAGGTTATCCATTTGATTATATCCATCATAACAATGTGAAGGTCACAACAATATATACTTGTATGTAATGGGCCAATTATCCTTTTTATTGTACTGAGTCATTGTTTAATTACTCCATGGCCCATGTAACACTAATTATCTGGCTAACCTCCACTATATTCCATTGAATCTGCAATGAAATTTGAAAAGAATGGTATTTCTAACAAGATCTAACCAATATAATTAGCATTGATATGACTGATATTCTCTATGTTTATGTAATTGTCTGTTCATATTACTAATGCTCTACTTACTAACAACTCCGAATCATCTGCTTGTTTTTTAATAATGTGAAACAATAAAGGTTTTAAGTGGTAATTGTTGTATATTATGTTACATTGAAATTAATTTAATAATAATATGGTATTTAATTCTATATAGTATGGAATCAGCTAGAGAGTTGGATCAGTTTACATATTAACTAGTCATTAACACTTTGATTGATTGCTCCAATACTAATTAAATTTATTTTATTATTTAATTTTGTGTAATCTCCAAAATGTGCAACTTTCATGTATCCAAATTTGTTTTACTATTTACTCTAATAACCAACATCTTTAAAATTCAGGACTGCCGCTCATTTTGACTTTTTTTCTGTTTTAAAAATGAATTTTCAACATCTTGGCACTTGTTTTCCATATGTAACACTTTCCAGCCAACTATCGTTAACAATATTTTATCATAATTTACACAAAGTGACCCAAATCATTATAATAAAGTACAAATCACTGGTCAGAATACATAATTATCATTACTGGTGCAGTAAAGGTTTTCTCTGTTAGTCAAAACAACTGTTACTTAGTAATGGAAACCAAGACCTCCTCATTCCTTTTCTCCTCTATACAGTGTTTGTGTTAGGCAATAGACCAAGTGGAATTTCACACTCATCAAGTCGTAATGTAGTAAAGGTGCTTACACTGCAAATAGAAATATCATTAAACTAAGAACAAGCAGCCAGTCCAGATATTAATTCCAGTACTTGAAGTGGGTCACTTAAACTCTTCTTCATGTCACTCCTCAGAGTACCATGACTTCTTAATGGTTTTTTTGAAAACGCAGACACCAACAAGGAGAGTACTTGCACTTATTTTGTGGGATTACTTTTCAATTACAAAAGAAGCCCCTTATGAAGTAGACCCACACAAGCGTCGTCTTGTGAGGAGAAGACGAGATGGTCCTGCTGGAAGCTGATGAGCCTGAGGAGGCTCGGAAGGGCTCACCTGGAATCACATTCATTAGCAGTGGCACATGATAGATGGTCAGACTCTCCATGTTATAGCATCTGCAGTGTAAGGGAATCATCGCCCTGATTTAGTTACCATTGATCTCAGGATTGTGTCTGTTCTGGGATGCCGGCAACCTGAAGCCTTGCATTCAAAGGCAGTTACTCTCATTGACTTATTTCTTTTTTCCTCCCTCTTTACACATGCTCGTCTGTGTCTGTGAATTCTCACGATGCTCAGGCAAAGCTATGTGATGTATAATTAGACCAGCAGAGAATACAGTACCTGTTCTGTGTGCCTGACAGTACACATGTATAAGCCAAGCCAAAGCTCTGTTGCATCATTTCAACCAGCAGTTATTTTCCATTTTGACAGCTGAAAATAAAACAATGCCTGATGCAACAGATACTAAACATGTCATTATATGAAATAAACAAGATATAACGTGATTACCCATACATGAAACACGTTATAATTTAACTGGGTTTTACGATAAGGAGTTCTATAGTCAGTCAATAAAATTATCCTAACTTTTTCAAATGGCATTTGCAAACTATGAATCTAAAAATGTCTCTTTCTTTTAGTTTTTTTTTTTTTTTTTTTTTTTTGCGGGTGAATGTTTGTAGATGCATATATATATTGACTTGTACCACCAGGAGAGGGAGAAGACAGAGAAGAGCTTTCAGCCTTGTTTTCTGGGCACAAATGAGTACTGGTCATCCACAATGGGGTGAACCTTTCCATTCTCTGGAAAATGAAACCTTTGCAGACAGGTATCTTCGTGATGAGCCCCAAATGGCTAATCGATCCCCAGGTGAATGGTTTTGAAAAGAGTGTGTGTGTGTTGGGGTGGGTGGGGATATTTTATTCAACCCCCTCCCAGAGAGCTTTGTTTCTGCCTCCAGCTGCATGCCGCATGGAGCTGAAAAACCAGCCCTGATGTCAGCCAAGCAGGGGCTTAGGAATTAGGGAGGACAATAAATAAGGAGCACAGAGCAGCAGTCCCTCCAGAGGGCAATGTCATGCCAAGTACCTTAAGGGAAGATTGATGGGACCCAAAGCTAAGAAGCATGGATACAGAATCTGTGTCCTGCTATGTGCTTCATTTGGAGAGTCATTTTGAACTTCTGTTTCAGAGATGTATAAGATAGCAGTGTATGTAGAATATGTAGGAAATTGCTGGTTAAAATGTATACATTGTAAACAGTTTGTTCTGTGCAACTGTTCTATGAAATCGATATTTTGTAATTCATAATTTCTGATTAAACCTTGGCATTTACTTGTTTTTACTTGATCATAAATGATTTGTTTGTTTAAAAAAAAAAGTAGCTGGTTTATAAATCTAGAAAATCTCCATTGTTTGCTTCTGCTGTCTCTGTGATAATGTGGGAACATTTTAATTATTTCACATTCACTATAGCATTTATGTAAATTATACTACACCATTATAATTTCATTGTACAACTTATGGGCTCTAAAAATTTGATAACATCACTTTATCACTTGTGTGCTTTTAAAAATTCAACTGACTCTATAGTGCAGTGATGCAGACATGCCTCCTACACAAACAACCATTTTGCTGTTTGTTTTATTTAAACGGTAAGGTAAATGCAAACAGCTGTTGAAATAAAAAGTTTAGCAGCTACGTATCTAAGCTGTGTGTGAGTAACGCCTGTGAGTGTGCATCAGCGTTTATTTCTAAATGAAAGTCACGGCATGCGGCTCTGTGAAGAAAATGTATGATTAACTTTCCCCCACCTGACTGAGACAAACGACTTTGGTGCAGCGTGCCGCGTAACGCGTGGAACAACTGTGCAGATAGAAATGTCAAACTATTCCCAGGGAAAGAGTGGCATGATGCTCACAGTCAACACCTGCCTCTATAACTAAATATACCTTATCCCCTCGATGGTGCTTAGCATACAGATGTTAACCCCTGTAATTCAGGCAAGACGAGGGTAGCGGCTCTCCGTATTGACAGTTATTCCCTGTGACAGTGAAGTCTCGGTGCTTAATGAAGTATTCCTTGAAGTCATTAGGAGTTGTGCTCATGTGATTCCTCCAGCATCTCACTGCTGCACCCAGAGAACTTTATAGTAAATAATTTGTGTTTATGTGTTGTTTCTTAGTGTCATTTATAATTACTGTTTTTTTTTTCCTTATTGTAACAATTATTTTGAACTGAAGTACACATTTTGTGCATAAAACATTAGACAATTATTATTAAGATAATAAATAAAACTAATGCATTAATATAAGCTAAAAAGTGGGTAAAGGTTCTTCAGACATTTTACGTTAGGTTACTTTTGTATTGTGTTCCGAGCTCATAGCACATTGTACAAGGACTTCTTTTTAAGTAAAAGCAATTTGTCAATCACTGTGTCTTCCAGTGGGCGATGTTCATGCTGAGAAACCCGTTTTCCATCATAGCTAAGACAGCTATTTGAGTGACGTTCCTCCAGATCATAAGGCACACATGGACAGCTGTAATTTTGTGCCACGCATTGTGAGCAGAAACAAAATTGAAGTCACAGAAGTCATAGCCTCATGACAAGCTGTCAGATGAGAGGCAGTTATAGGCGGCATTAGATGTAGCTTTCAGAAAACACTTGTAGCTTTAAAACATTCTGTCCTAGCTGTGTACAACAAGAATATATCTTTACAACTTTTTAATGTGATGTTTTGTGGTGTACCATCAGTATTTATGCTGGATATGTTATACTGTGTCACAGTATCTCAGTTGCCCTTGCCTGACATTACAGATCTTTATATAGATATCATTTTATTCCAAGGATGTACTTGACTAATGTATTCCACCTCTGGGCATTCTTACCCAAAGAAGAAGAAGCAATTGAAATTCAATAGTTTGCCATCTATGAAAAAATTTCAATTGAAGATGTTATACTAAAAATGCCCGAGGGGGATCTGTCACAAAGAGAGATGAGGCTGGCCATTTAGTTATTCATTTTTAGCATTTCTACTCACAAAACTAGGAAGTTAGTGTCAATACCTGTCTCCAGGGCAGGGGGGAATGCCCGCTGTCAGCCTGGTGTTTCATAAAGCGCTTTACATTTTTGTCATGTTCATTCGAATAAATACACGGAGTGAACCATTACAGTCTTAATGAAGTTATACGAAAGAGAGGTTTCACCCAGCGTGTTTCACTGTAGGGCTTCCGTCTGACCAAAGATTGTATTTCTGAAACGCTTATATTACTCGCGTACAAAAACCATGCAGCGTGCAGCCAAACACATATTAATGTGGAATGCTGCGTTTAAGAAGTTTATTTTTTTAATAGCGCTACTAAGACGCGTCCTGTGGTGGAGAGCCGCTGCTCGTTCTCCTACAGCCTTCACATCCAGCAGAGTACCCAATGACGTACTGTGAAGTTTGACGGCTTATTTCAGATCCTTCTGTTCTCCAAAGTGGGGCTGAAATAGGAGGGTCCATGAAATCGATGGGGACAGTAATAACTTGGAGGTGGTAATGATACCATTTGGGGGGGTGGCGGCTCTGGGTGCTGAAGCTCCTCCCATTTCTTTTAACAGGTAAAAGTGCCACTCAATCAATAATTTTGTATTGTCACTAAAGATGCCCTTTTTCTTTAAACCAGAGTACCTACCCCCTGAAGATCTCTCTGCGTAACACTGGGTGAGACAGTGCAGTTTTATTTCTAACAAGCTACACACAGTCTTCAATGCACTACTCATCGTTTTATGGCTTAAATGATCGCCTGCTCTTTTTTTCTCATTGCGTGTGTAAGCCAGAACTGCTTTCCTGCAGTCTGCCAACATGTGTTTCAGACAGCTCAGAGACCATTTAGAGATATGTGGTTTGCCAGGTCATTCTCTCACTGCTCATACGCATTGTGGCTCTGGGTCAAGTGAAGAGGGGTAGCTACAACTGGTGTAAAATAACATTTAGTTGTGGTCTTGTAAAAAGTAATGCACATTGTCACAGGAACTGGTTTTTGTGTTGACTGACCTACAGAAAAAATGAACAAGAAACAGCCTTTTCTGTGAAGGGTCTGGTACAACTTGATAGGGTAGGCATCATTAATTATCTTACACAATTGCTGTAAATGTGTTACTTCCAGATAACTACATCTTGAAAAAAGTGTTGCAAAGTGTGTGTATTCTGTGAGTGAAATTGGGGGTGCCATATGCCACGCATCTTCCTTTCATTTAACATACCGCTCAATTTTTGTTCCATATCAAGCTAGTATAATTTATTGTGATCATATGATTTCATAGCCACCATCTTGTGAAAGTGATGTGCAAATTTTGGCATTAATCTCTGTGAGGTCTTTACATTAATCAGAAATTACTTTTCTTTTTTATATTTTGTGAAGCCAGTGGATTAAATAGTTACAGTTCTGATTTCCAAATGCTTTGAACATTGTCTTCATCGCTTCCTTCTCATCGAATGAACACTACATTGTGTGTTATGTGTTATTTATTTTTTCTTCAGACCTCCCACATCCAACAAGACTACAGTATCCTGGTGCCCATTCCTCTCCCTTGAAGAGACTGATTTCTTTTCAAGTTGCTTCTGTGAGAACAGACCTCTGTTTACTTCTCCCTGCAACTTCAATGTTCACCTGGAGGAGTCCATGGTGTTCAGGTCAGAACTCAATACGTTATTGTGCACTCCCTTAGCCAGTCAGGATGTGGGAACTTTGTTTGAGGTTGTCTACAGACGCCATAATCTGTGCCAGATCTAACTTTTTCTGTTTCCTCCCCACATCCTGTTTCCAGGGTAACACAAGCCCAGACTGTCCTTCCTCACCTTCTTCTTTTTTATATATTTTAATGCCCCCCACAATAATGTCTGGGTAAAGTTTGAACTGATTATGAAATGCAGAAGCAAATTAAAATCCATGGCCATGCTGTTCATCTTAAAAGAAATGTTCCACTCATAAAAGAACGTGATGATTTTGTGTTTATTATAGCATTTGTATATGCTAAACTCTACATGTTCAACTGAGTATGAATTAAATATAAAAGTTATTTTTCTCTGCATGTGTTCACAAGCAGCAAAGAGCAGAAAACCTCGCATTCTAGACCTGACAAAGCTGTAGCCGCCTTCTCCTTGTTATGATTTAAGTTTACTGAATTATGTATTATATTATGTATTTTAGAAGTGTTAACCTTAAATTTCCACATGTTCCTGTGAACGAATTCAGAATTCCTCATCATCTAAAGTCCCAAAATATACCAATTAAAATCATGCAAATCATAATTTGCTTCTCAAAAATATAAATAAATATTTAGAAATTTAGAGGGAAATTACTGTATTTACATGCAAAAGGAAAAGTGACATTACTAAGCAGCATTATATTTTCTGGATTACACTTCTGGAGGACTCAGTTTTAGTATGATATTGCTGAAGGCTTTCAGGATAAGGTTTATGGGCTATATATGTATGTAGTGTGGGATTAAATTATTTCATCTCATAAATTATAAAATCAGACTCCTCTTCACCAAAAGTTTATGACTTGGCTCTGACGAAATGGAAAAAACTCACTGTTGCTAAAATATTTATGTAGTATGTATTGGTTCATGACTTTTATACATTGTCTAAATATTTTATATGATCTATCATAAATGGTGCTGTAGAGTTTACAGATATTTTAAGGTTTGACCTTCAACACACCAGAATGGACACTTTTCAAAATTGTGTATCTGATATGATATAGTGCATAATAATATGATTTTAATTAAATTTATTATTATTATTATAGTATTATTAATACTATATAATACAGTGTATTCAATGCAAGGTTTTATCTGATAACTGGATATTTTATGAATTTGTTAACAGACAAACATGTTCTTTGTTGTGTATTTCTTTTTATCACATCCTGATGTATAAATTTTAATCTAATGTAGTAGTTAACTTTTCAAGGTAAAATACATTAACCCTTAAACCCTCAGTTATCAAATTCAGTAAACATTGACTGTGGACTAACCTGTAATCTAAAAATGAGTCTGGACTAATATAATATGACAATTACATGTTGGCCAGAAAAATTACTGTTTTATTAATGAAAGGATCCATATACAGCCAAGGCTATGTTAACATGGCAACAAGGATTACCACTTGAACCAAACAGAGCATTGTAATTTTGCCTAGAAAGTGTAGGCATACCATAACAATTTTACTGTTCAGGTATTCACAAAAAAGACAATTCAGTTAACTGACATGACCTTGTTTCTCCCTACTTCCACCCTGTGATGGGTTGCCACTCTGTTCATGGCACACCCTTCGTGGTGCTCTAAGATAGGGTAAGCTCCAGTTCAGTTGAAGAACCATGCATATGAGGTTAAAGGCTACACTACATTGCCCTTTTCAAGTGTGTGTGTGTGTGTGTGTGTGTGTGTGTGTATACCCTACGATGGGGTGGCACCTCATCCACAATGTAAACACCCTTTTTCCCAAAGCTGCCTAGGATAGCCTTCAGTATGTTATGAGCTGTTATTGAAGAAAGTAAAGTATACTACTGTGTTGTTTAAGTTCCGTTCATTCATGTTCTATTACTTCATGCTATGATTTCATTTTGGTGCATGGACATAGAATTCTTTCCATTCTCTATACTGCTTGTCCAATTCAGGGTCGAAGGAAGCCTGGAGCCCATCACAGGAGGCATAGGGTGCAGGGCAGGGTGCCAACCTCCCACAAAGCACACTATACAGGCAATTTGGAGACACCAATCAACATAACCGCCATGTCTTTGGACTGTCGGAGGAAACCAGAGAACCCAGAGAAAGCCTACCAAGCACATGCAAACTCCACACACACAGACCCAAGGCAGGAATGGAACCACAAGGCAACACCGCTAACCACCATGCCACCATGTCACCAACATAGAATTAATTCAATTACAAATATCTTATAAGCAACAGGAAAATGATTTAATTTTTTTACTGAAAACAACAACATCAAAAATCAATCAAGGACTGGAGTTTAGGGCGTTTTTTAGGAGGTTCTGGCTCCCCAGTGACATCGAGGTCAAAGGTGGGGGCAAAGCTCCTGAGTCCAGGGTTCCTAAAGGTTTCAGTTATGGTTAGCATCCCTCCAGGATTTTCAGTTATCTGTAGGGATGGGCATTTTAGCTCTTCCCACAGATACTGTTTAATCTGTCGCCCCAAGTGCAGAGAGCATCTGGACTGCCGCTGTCCAGAAGGGCGCTTCAGTTTGTGGTCCAATACCGACCGGTACACCTTTTGGTAGTCAGCCACGCAGAGTCCGTGCATGGAGGGGAGCTGAAAGGGTCCCACAGATGGTGGCGTGTGCTCCGCAGCTGGAGGAGAGGGTTGGAGGTCTGGTATGGTGGCTGCGTTTTTTATGTAGCGCTCCTCCAGACCATCCAGTGAGGGGTCCTGTTGTTCGGGACTTTTGTGCAACTCCTTATCAGCTGGCGGTTTTGGCACAGTCTGAGGGTAGATACAGTCAACCCATCAGGAATCATTACATTTGAGAGGTAGAAATTAGTGGAGCCTACATGCAAAATATTTGACACGAGCACAAGTATGGCTAATGACACAAAACAGGTTATGTATACCTAGTTTTTGAATACTTCACTGTAACGGTTGCAAACCTTTGTGTAAGGCTTTTGAGTGTTTTGTCGTTCAATTTACCGGCTTTTCAAGAGCTGAATACAAATGCTCCTTCAGGATGGCATTAGGAATGCAGCCCTCATCTGCACCACGCTTTGTGGGTTTCCCACGAAGTGGTGGGAAACCGACCACCGCCACGATATCCCCAAAGCGCTGAGGAGGGCGTCTTTTCCGGCGGAGGTTATAACGTGTATGTTGGTCTGTGTCTCCCTTCTGTAAGATCACAATAACAGTTTTTAAGAAAATTAAAATTGCTGTACTGGCCGTTTAAGTACTTATTACTTTGACGGCCATTTAGTCTGTGGGTCCGCAGTTCTAACACATGCTCCAGGAATAAAGACGTACTCACACGTTCAGCTTCTTTATAGTTCCTTGAAAGTTTTACTAAAACAAACAAAAGAATAAAATAGCAAACGTAGAGTCCAACTGTGTTTGTCCGGTCCAATACCGTTTAAACACCACAGGTTTCTCCCTTACAAGTTTCACGTATGCATCCAGTATGTACATTAGCTTGTTCTATATACGCAATACACATTCACAAGTTACACGCTCACACGATACACACCATCACACGCTACACGGTTAAAAACTTGTTTCAATCCAAGACCAATACAGACTTCTAACTAACTAACACACTGTATTGGCATTTTATTAAACTTATTCTACTTGGCACATGTGCCTTTCCTACAGCAATATAACAATAAACATCTCCTCTAACCACTAATGGCATGTTAAAGTTATATGGCTGAGCCTAATAGCTTAGCAAACAACACCCCACAATAAATTGGCTCCAAAATGGCTCCTACAGTTACTATAGAATAATAAAAATAACAAAAAATTAGAATTAAAAATATGTACAGGTTATAAGTGATGAGGTAGACAAAATTTAATATGTAACCTTTTGATCAATTTGGTGAAAAAAAGTCACTTTGCATAAATACTTGAGTAACTGAAAAATATCTCACCTCTTCCATAATTTTGAATTTTTTCAAGATTCAAATCTCTTGAGAATTTTTCTGGAATTAAATACGGGTTAAATGACCCACTAGCAAGACGTACTTCAAAGCTGAAATGTCACTTAAATATGACAAGTATTATTTTTTGTACTTTAAATGGCTGTATGGAATGTTTACAATGTGGATGCCATAGCAACATTTCTGTGGTTCAAAAAATGCTTAAATTTGAACTAATGTTGAATATGGAGCTACATAGCAAAAATATCACTGGATTTACATTGCATGTACTCTCTGTGCGTGCATGGTTTTCCTCCAGGTTCTCTAGTTTCCTCCCACAGTCCAAAGACATGCAGGTCAAGTGGACTGGAGACCATAGAATAGCCCTTTTTATGACTTTGCGTGTGTGTGAGAGTGAGTGTGTGCTCGTGTAGGTTGTGATGGTTTGTTACCCTGGTTACGGTGCACCCTTCATGGTGCCCTAAAATAGGCGCTTATAACTTCCATAGTTCATTTGGTTCTTTTCTGATGTCATGAATATGTGCATTAAAGACAATGTCCAATATCCACACAATGGAAAGTGATATGCCATAAATGCAAATGTGGTAAATGGTACAATGCAGCCTTTGCTGTGGCATGCAGTAGTCAGGCTGAAGTCTGCAATTTGGCATAGAAAGCAAATTGTAACATTTTGATCGGCTCTAAGCCAGTTGAAAATCCATGCACACAAGGTGAAATGGCTATGCTACATTGGCCTTTTTGATTGTGTGTATGTGTGTGTGTGTGTGTGTGTGTACTCTGCGATAGGTTTGCAGCCCGTACAGGGTGTACACAGCCTTGTTTCCTACGCTGCCTAGGATAGCCTTCATATCTTATGTGCTGCTGTTGAAGAAAGTACAGGTGCAGTAGATGTATGTTAATTTAACAGCTTTTCAGTCTTTTAATTCCCTGTTCATACTCTTCCACTGACATACTTTAACAGCATACCCTTTGTGGTGCCATTTCTTTGTGCCCTTTGTATGTCTTAGTGTGTGTGAGCAAGATTTTGTACCCTGCAATGGGTTATGTTGATGTCTGTGGTGTTTATTTGTTGGACCACAGGTGCCGTGTTAAACGTTTGAGTGAAATAAAGCATATATTGAAGAGGTTACTGCATATTAGTACATGAAATGTAAATAGCACCTCAGTGTAATGAACCAGGCAGGTTGAGGAAAGGTCAAAACACAGAGAGGGATGTTTATTCAAGACAAGGAAAAGGAACACAAAACCCAAAGGCACTGCACAAGGTTTAGACTAACAAGGGGTTACAATGAACAGCTATAGGGTACTCATGGCTTTCATTTTGGAGGTGTGTTTTAAAAATTTTTGTTGGATCTGTTTCAGATTATTTAAAGTTTTCATCAAGGTCTGCAACACCACTTACTCCTAAACTAAATAAAGTTTATGTAAATGTATCTAGCTTAATATGTTGTGCCAACACTGTCCAAAATATATGTTAAAAGCTGTTAGGTTTTCAACAGTGTCGTCATGAACCAAATTAATTAACAGGGAATTAATGGCAATTAATGTTTAATTGAGATGTCTTTTGCAATAGATTAACTGTAAATCACTCTGTCTTATTTAGAATAGAAGCTAAATCAAGCCCTTAGGTTTTATGTGTCAGACAGAATTGCTAGGTCATTAATCACTGTTACTGTAACAAATCTTGCACATACACACACTGCTGAAACAGATGTTCTTAGGACCATGTTTTCAGGGAGTAACCTTCACAAAGTCGTTTTTGTTGTAATTATTTACCTATATTAAGCATTGTACGCATGATGAAGTGAATTATCATGCAATTCAAACATAGGTCACCAAACCGTCTTGAAAGGATTGTTTTCATTTGTGTTTGTTTTATTTTTAAAATGTATTTTCTTGTGTATTGTAAGAAGCCATAGTTTGACCATTATTACACCATCGTAATTCTGTGGGCCTTGACTGCCTTCCAGTCTCATTTTTGCGGACTAATCCAACAAAGAGTGTCAGTATGTGTGATTGTGTGTCTGGACGCTTACAGGAGCCACACGTAAAAAGACAAGTTATAAGCGCTAACGATTTTTGCAAAAATGGATTGACTAAAAATGTAACAATTAAGTCTGTCTGGTGGAACTGTTGTGCACCCAGTTTATTGTTAATCAGAAAATACGATTAAAAAGTTGACGCATGCAGGGGCACAACGGTTTATTTTGGAACATAAATGCAAACGCAAAACGATTATTCGTGATAAACACCGCCATCTGTCGGTAGACACGTATATTTAAAAGACAAACTTGATCTTTGTTTTTCTGTTTATTTGTATAATTACGCTCTGACAATGTTTATTACTTTGCTGTCATTATCCCAAAGTGGCTTGTCACACGTGTATGGATGCAGTTGCATCTTTTGTTTTTCGGATCCCATTTCTTTTATGGATTGAATTATACAGAATATAGCGACACAATTTCTTAGAGAGAAAAAAGACCGTTAAAATAGTGTTGGATATGACAGTAAGAACATTACTTCCCATTGACCGCTTTTCTCAGCATATTTTAGTGATAATTTAAAATATGTCCTGGAATCATTAAATGCGAATGGTTCCTGTAGTGTGTGTGTGTGTGTGTGTGTGTGTGTGTGTGTGTGTGTGTGTGTGTGTGTGTGTGTGCGCGCGCATATGGAAAGTCAATCAGGAAAAAGAAATATAGGCCATATTACTACGTTGTGTTCTTCACACACACTTATTAATGTTTATATCCGTTAGTCCAGGTTAGGGACATGAACCGATACTCTTTTACAATAGTTCCATACTCTCGGTATGTTACCTAATTTGCACAAAATTGTCTTTTATTGCTAAATATAAACTATTAATTTCTTCAGTTTATGTTGTGCATGTACATACAGCAACTACTTGATTAATGTTATGTGAACTCTCAATGATCATTTTTATTTTAATACGCAGAACTGTATAAGAATGTTACATCGGAAATATTTCGCCTTAGCGATTCGCTGTTAATGTCCTGCTGTTCAAGGTTAAGTTGTGCCTCTGAATGACACGGAGTTGCAGCTGTGAGCGCCGCTTGTTAGCGCTGCCCCACACCTCCACTTGTGCTGGGATCTGCGCGCTTTCACTGTGTTGTCATGATCATGCGGAGCGCACGTGGTTCGCAGCAGCGCTGTCAGAACCGCAGCTTTTTATTGAAGGGAAAGCGAGTAGGGGAGCAGAATGTTATGTTTTGTGCAAGAAATGCGGGTCGGGGATATTCCTAGGGTTCCGTTTATGGTATGTACAAATCGAACTCTATTTCACAGATGTGTTTTATTAGAAAGAGGAGTATGTTCTGCGTAGATTGAAGCTCTGCCTGGGTAAAATAACGTACCGTAAGGACTGGTGGAGAGGCAATTAGGATTTAAAGACTTGAAATTGCATTAAAACATGCAGATTAAGTGTATTAGTAACTGGGATTGAATGCTGTGCTCTTGGTTTGTGTAACAATCGCTTAGATTGTCTCGAACAGTTGATTAAGTCAAGATTTTTTGCAACACTATTAATTGTCACAATATGTATTGTTAAGATGTACATTTTGTTGGTTTTCTGCCTTGTTATTTAGTTGGCATTTTATTTGTTAAATTTACTACTTACGGACAGGGACTTCCTACGATGGGACGAATGAAATTAATTTCAACTAGATTTTAACTGTGCGAAATAAGTGTAGTGAAATGTCTTAAATATGCCTGGTCAAATAAAAACATGAAAGACCTGTTTTGTGTGTTCTCAGGTGAAAGTTTTTTAACAGTTCGCGGGGACGGTGTTACCATGACCGGTTTAAGAATTCAAAAGGGACATCGTTTACAGAGAACGAGCGCAGACACTCGGATTTTATCACACCGTCGTATTTTTACGCTGAAGATCAGACAAAAGCGGTTGCTACAAATTGCCTTTTTATTCACGGTAGCCTTGATTTTCTTGCCAAACATCGGTCTGTGGTCGTTATACAAGGAAAAACAACTGAAGTCGCCGGAGACACCAGAGCAGGTACAGGTAAGACACCTTGTACGTGAGCGTATTAGGAGAGAATAACCACGATTTTGATGAAGTAGTCGACTTGCGATTTTCACTGAAGGACAGTTAAACACACGTTTACATGCCGGTCTGACAGATGTTAAAATATAATCACAACATCAGTCATCATCATCGTCATCATCATCATCATCATCGTCGTCGTCCGAGAACAGGACTTTGCCGATAGCAGGGTGTCAGTCCTAACATGTCCCAAGTTCTACGCTTTATTTTTGCACTGTGTAATAGATATGGGTGATTGTACCCAAAAATAAAGCATATACAAAAAATATGAAGTATGTATACGTGATAATTCAGTGAAAAAAACTCGTTATTTGTGGCTGCTATAGCAGTCTAGCCACTCGTTGAACTTTCATTATGGTGCTTTTCATTCATAGGACTGAAAGGTGCTTAATGAGTGGAAATTCTACAAGCTTAATTGGAAATCCCATTTTAAAGCTTATATAGTTCTGCTTTTGTGTTTATCATTACATATGCTTATTTTACATGGCACATAGTCGGATACAAACAAGTTGATGTTAAGGTTCACTACAAGGTTATGTTACTCATATATGCAAATAGTTATTTGAAAGAGCCCATTTGTTTCCATATAATTGCTTTAACTTGTGATTTTTATTTCTGGAACTTTGAGTAAAATATTGCTTTCACTGATGCTTGTGTGTAGTGCATTAAATATCAGTCAGTCTGTCTGTCAATACAGATGCATTTTTATACATATGCAAAAATGTATAATATATTATATTGCATGTATAATAAAATAAGTGATTTATATGTTCTGCCTTTTAGTTATTTGGTGTTTTTACCACTCCCCAAATGCATATTCTGATATTTTACAGTCTTTTCTTATAGCAGTTATTTCCAAGAAGGCGTTGATTATGAAGTGAAAAATTAAAGTGCTGCCATATTGTGTTAGGTACAGGCTTTGTTAAAACCAAGGTCTTTGCGAACTGCAGTTCAGTATAAGCTTTTGGTTTGTAGTATGAGTCACACACAGTCCAAGCTCTCATGCAACAGCAGAGGCCCACAACAGAGATGCACTAGACAGACTTGTCTGAAGCTTCAGATGGCTTCAGAAGAATCCTGCAAGGCAGTGGCATGGCTGGGAATCCAATTAAACCAACAGACCACTTAAAATTTCCTCAGTGCTTAATGTATGCCAATACAGGGCCTTATTTTTTATATTTAAATTGTATAGCTGCAAACTAAAAAGCACTGTCTCATTTTCTTTTGGAAGATGTATATTAATCTCTCCTTACTTACAATCTACATGACATGATTAGCTAGCTTTATGTGTGAGCTAATAAACCTTTCAAAGTCTGGCATGTGTCATATTCAGCATATTCAGTCTGTACTGAATGGGTAAAGAAAGAACAGTTGTAACATAGTTCTGTTCCAGAGTGGCTTCTGCAGGCTGCAGTGGAAGGCTATATTTGCATAACTGTTCTCACACTGGTATCCAGCAGCGTACACTGTGCCGTACTTCTGCTACTAACAATGTAAACGAATCACCATTGTGTGGAAACATCTTAATCTATTGACTAATGAGAGGAGCCGTTTTCTTAACATACAATACTTAAAACTACAGTGGTATCAGGAACTAAAACACAAAAAAGTATATAAAGTGAAAGATGTCTGAATTTTATTCCTAGTTTGTCAGACATTCCTGTTATTTATTTCCAGATCCTATTACACACCGACCTGCAGTGGTTAAGTGTATAGTTATGTTAAAGCTATACTTCTCATTACATATACATATAGCCAAGTTGTCAATGCAGTCTACATATTGCTTATTGACTTCTGGCTGGTGAAGTGTTTGATGTTTTAATAAGAGCCCTGCTGTATCTTGTGTTGCATTGCAAACATTTCCTGTTTATTCCTGATCTGTGGTGCTGAAAGAAAACAGCTCTAGCCGTATAGGAATGTGAAAGACCTCTACTGATCTGCACACCTTAAACACATAGACATATACATTATATCTCAAAACAAAACTGATATTTTTTGACACAGATTTCTTACATTTAACCTGTAAGAGATCCTTTTAATATCGTTTGTATGGTGTGATTTGCCCTTGCGGAAATCAGTTGAGAGATTATTACACTTGCCATTCCCTAATGTTACACATTCTAGGTTTTTGTTTAATACCCAGTATACATTTCCTAAAGAAAGATGCCAAATACTGACTGCATTTTTTATTTAGGTACAAATGTCATGGTTATAGAGACAAGAATTTCATGCATTCCTCTTTTGATTACAGGAATGTCCATTCATGTTCTTGCACTCTGAGTGAGTCTTGGTAGAAACGTGTGTCTTTGCTGGAAGGACAAATGGCACAAAGGCCGTCGAAAGTAGAATGAAGTCATAAAAAATTCAATCTGACATACAAGCACAGCAAATTGGGATGTACGCCATCTTTAGAGACTATATTGGCAAGGTGCTGTAAAAATGCATTTAAGTGGGAGATAAAGCACAGAATTTAAAATATGTTTATAATTCTCAGCAAAAGGTTATTTTAAAGAATCACTTAGTAGCATATATCATCTTTTTTTCTTTCTACCTACACTCACCAGAGATCCCAGGTAATCAAAGTAAACAGCTGTGTTAGAACCTTGAAGTCAGACAGGGTAACTGGGGGCTTATCCAGTACTTAATGTTTCTGGTCAGTGTCCCTGTGTCAGAATGCTTGTAGAAAGATAGGCGTTGCAGGTCCCATGCTCGGAAGACTATGTGCATGTCTTCTTGTGCCATGTAATCAGCACATACGTGTCCCCCGAACGCAGAGACGTGAGAAAGCACCCCTGCTCTCTGGCCCCAGCAGCCCACCCAGGCTTGTTGAAATGGAACGAGGAGAAGCAGCGGCCCTGCTGGAGGCTGTCACAGGAAGTGCTCTTCCCCTTCTTCTCTCCTGCTGTGCCAGGCTCTGCACAGATGTCTCGTGGCCCATTATGGTTCCTGCTCTCTTCCTTTCTTCCTTTCTCTTTTGGTCCTTCTACATGGCAGAAGTTGAATAAGTCTGTTGCAGAAAGTGACACGAAAGGCACTTTGCACGTTTTGGCGCTCCCTTCCTTTTTAGTGCTGACAGCGCTAATAAGGTGTGTGTAACGTCACCCTACATATTCTGTACCCTTGAGTTATGGTATAAAAGACGTAGCCTGTGTGGTTTTGTCTTTAGGCAGATGAGAAATCTCTCTTTCCAGTGTGATTTACCTGGTAACAGGAGCATCAGGTGCATGTTCAAAACATGGCAACCCATGTAAGGGTTTGAACATTTCAGGTTTGTCGCCGAAGAAGCTTGTAAAAGCCTATGGCGTTGTATAGGTGCACTCTCTAAGAAATAACATGTCCTTATTAAAGGCTTCAGTGCCTTTGGATTACGTTCTGAGACTCAGGTTAAATTTACCACAGCTCCAGTAAAGGTCAGGCTGTGCCTCTGTTGCAGGTACACCTTATTCTGTCACACCTTGTATCTTAAGGATGGTATGATGTAGTGAGGTGTTCTCATTGATTAATCATACTTTATTTAATGGTGTAAAGTTGGATCAGTTACACAAGGCCTTGTCGTTGTTAGTTACAATACCTAAATATTTCTCTGGGTTCACATGTTATTCTTAATTTTCTTTTTTATTTTCATCACCATCATCAGAGACAGGGATTTTATACCACTGGCTTGGGTAGTGCTTTTATGAAAAGCAGTTTAAATTATACTGGATCAATTATGGTTGTGTCTTACTTAAGGATATAACAGCAGAATATATTCTGTATGTTCAGTCAGTGGTGGCACGGTGGCGTGGTGGTTAGCACTGTCGCCGCGCACCTCCAGGCCTGGGGTTCAATTCCTGCCTTGGGTC
>JABJVR010000013.1:4096955-4117783 GCA_025773905.1 Chitala chitala
GCCCTGGGTGTCCCCTGCCCTGCGCCCTATGTGCTCTGGGTTGGGCTCCAGGTTTCCCCGCGACCCTCACCAGGAATAAGCGGTTAAGATAATGGATGGATGTTCCATGACTGTTTAACGAACCCATACTTACCAATGCATGTCTGGCAAACATTATCATGTCACAGCTGGATGAAAAAAAAAAAATTTACAAATATACATAAATGAGCACAGACTCATCAGTTTGTAAATATAAAGAACTGATAATATCAAAAAATTTGGGGTAAACACTTGATTTTACTCCTAATATTATAAAGAAGTTCCTTTTCTTCACCTGCTTTCATCTCTTCAGCAGTTTGTATAATGCCAACTAGATGGCTGCAGATCTGCAGTTTTACAGTAGACTTTATTAATAAATGTATAAAATAGCTACTGTGTCGTCTTTAGTGGAGACTGCTTAGCATGTGTTCTTCTGGGTGCACTTTTATTGCTGGAGATATTGATAAAGTGTCTTTCCCAAACATTTGTGTGGGTTTCCCTCTTTGTTCAGAGTATCTGTCATCAGCAATAGATGTTCTTCTTTAGCCAATATGACGAGGGCTGTTTTACTGGATCACCTCCATGCCCTTCTGAGTGAAGCCCACAAGTCAAATTTCCCTGTCAAACTCTATGAACGTAACATGAGGGGAAAAATACTTACACCTCTACTCAAGCTGTTTGGTACAGCCCAAGAATGCCACAACAAGCGCATGTAAATCTCAGCCCATTAATAGCCATGACACAGTATTTCCTGTTGCTAATTAGACCAATTACCCCCTAAGAAGGAGAATGTTTTACGTTTATGAGACCCTGCTATTTTTTGTAATGACGGAAATCGATGCGTTCCCATCAGATTAGGAAAGCAGGATGTTAATTAAGGAGGTGGGTGTAATTGACCTCATACAAGTAGGAGAATACACGTGCACCTATACATTGCTGTGAATATGTACTCTCCAAGATGGTTAGGAATTATTGCCTTGAAAAGGCATATAACTCAACACATTATCAATTGTTGGGTTTCCCACTAGAAAAGCACCTACTGAAAACTGATAAAAGCAGATTGATTTTCTCGAGAGAAAGACCCACGCATAAATTGGATGTTCAAAGTCATAATGTCAGTCAAAAGATTTTAGCTGGAATAAAACAGTATTTAGATCAGAATCAGAATCAGGTTTATTGTTATGTGCATGGGAAAACAAACAGTAACACTGTACAATGAACTTCTTACTCTGTGAGCCCTGAGAAACCAGTGTACACAATAAAATAAAGTAAGGAGTTAGAAGAGGAGGAAAAGAAATACATATTTATCTTATTACACCAGTAACACAAGTATGTACAGTATATATAGTATATAGTACATGAAATGTATATTATAGCGCCATGATCTATAAAAGGATAGCAGCAAAACGTGCATTAACAGGATGTAATTGTGCACATAGGATGCAAGTGTGTGTGTGTGTGGTGCCCATGTCTAAAAAAGTCATTCATCAGTCTGATTGCTTGAGGATGTGTGCAATATATTTGTTAAATAAATTTATTTTGCTATAATTTTGGTGTAATGCCATTCATCCAGCTAAATTTCTATTTTGTCACACACACACACACACACACACACACACACACACACTCCAGCCACATATTTCATTTGTCTAATCAATTATTCAGTTAACAAGCTTGCCCAGTGTCACCCGTTTGTCATTTCCTGTTTCATATGTATTTCTGTTCAGTCAGGTATTATGTCTTCATGGGAATACATGGAAGTTTGTGTATTGCTGAGTTTCCCTGAGTCTCCCTGAATCTTCCTGAGTTTCCCTGAGTCTCCCTGAGTTTTCCCAAGTCTCCCTGAGTTTTCCCAAGTCTCCCTGAGTCTCCCTGAGGTCTTGTTTGTTTAATCCCAGTCTAGCTGTGCCTACCAGCAGTAAGGGATATGTCCCCTTTGCATGTACTGTTTTATTCTGGACTGTTTCTCCTGTTTTGGGTTTGGATTTTGGATTAGGTTACTGGAAGCCCAGTCTGACACCATTAAATATAATTCTGCAGCTAAACACTCAAGTTGTCATTTTATATTGAACATTTTGGTTATTTAATTAAATTGTGTTTAGTTTTTTATATACATTTTAATATGCTGAATGTTGTCTTATATAATATTGAAATATTAGGCTATATGTTACATTTTAATATTTGTTTTATAACAAATCTGTCTAATCTGCTTATAGTCTGAATATGTTTATTGCCGAATAAGGGGAGAAAATTAAGACGTGAAATATTATAACACACAGTAGGTCTTTAATGTAGTTAGAGAATGTTATAACCATAGAGGGTGCTTTGTGTGAACTGTTTGGCACTGTATATGAAGTTTTGTGCTTTTTACTGTAAATCACCCTTTAAAACTTTATTATTATTATTACTGGTGATATGAAAATAAGTATTAATATTTTCAATAATTAAATGCAAAGAAATAATCAGGTATAGTTATGTTAAATGAATTAAGTGTCAAAAGCATATTGTTTTGTCAGGACCAATTTCACACAAATAACATTTATGTGGTATATTATATAATATTCAACAAAAGCCTCTAGGAATATTTAAACATCACAATATATACATTTTTACAATATGTTAAAGTGTTTTAATGTTTTGCAGCTGTGAGGGCACTGGATTTGTAGAGTACATGCCGCATCCAGCGCTCATTCTCAGGAGCTGTGATATTTTACGGTATCATGAACAGTAAAATATTTTAAATTTAAACATTCATCATGTTATTATTAAACATGGATGGTTCCGTTTGATTATTTAAAAATGATTACGTAAATTTGTTTAATTTTTAAATTAAAACAATGTTTAAATGTTTTTAATTCATTAGAAACATTACATATTTACATTATAATGTACTGAAATAGCTGTTCTTCTAGGTGTTAATATTTTGAATGATATTTACTTATTAAACTGTGTTTTTACATGCTGGGTTTTGCTAATATTTTGCTGTTTTATTTATTTGCTGTAAATAAATGAAGAATGGTTTTATTTCTGATCTTGGAATCTGAGTTTGTGATATAACATTACCTATCCACTCAATGTGAATGACACAATGGTTGTAAAGGTTTTTTTTTTCTTTTTAATAAACCATTCAAAAATTAGAGAAGAAATATTAACAATGGCATGTGACCAGAGTAACAGCCAGTCTCTCTTGTATTTTTTCTTTCATTTATTTATTGTTTTCTGATACCTTAATTCACCAGATTTCATACTTCATGGAAAACCTTGGTTGTAGAGAGGATTTAATTACTTTTGGAGGACAACTCCAATGTCCCTGTAACATTTTTATGAACAAAAAATAGAAAGTATTTAAACATGTGCATACACACGCACGTACACATTAATGAAAATAATTTAAAGGTCGAAAAGTACTGCTTAAACAAAACACATCAGTGCTTCTGGTTTCTTCTACAAATGTGCTCAGGAAAGCTCACTGAATATACTGTAACATCCCATCACCTTGGACAACATTTCACATGATATTAAGATTCGATACAGCAAGCAGATAATGCATAATGTTGTATCATATCTGAACAGGTTCTCAATAGATTTAAACAGAAACTCCTGGCAAGGTTTTAGAGGTATAGGCATCATGTCACTTTCTATAAATCTGTTGATTTGTTCAGTTAGTACTAGTGTTTGCTATAAGAAGAAATTTGTCCTAATAAAATGTCAGGCCGAGAGTACAATGAACTCTAATGACTTTCAAAATTGACTAATGGGCAATAAATCTTAGATTAGATGCTTTGCACAACTGTGCCAAATTACGCAGAGCACACACAATAACACAACTGTCCATATCCCACCGGATAGCATGATTTATACTTGATATTTGCAGAAGCTGGATTGCCTTTTGAGGATGCTGCCGTGACTATGTAATTCAAACTGATTGCAGCTTGAACGCAACAGTTACAAAGCACAGCAAGATGAAATACAAACATGACAAACAAATCACTGCCATGTTTTCTTTCTGTAAAACACAACTTAAACGCACATTGCAGTCAGTAACAATTGACTGCAGTGTAATGTATGTAATATTACATTTGAGCACGTGTTCTGCAGCTACAAACTTTATATCCTGCCACATACCATACATCCCAAGATGCATTGCAGTACCTCTGGATGTCAATTTATTTACAGTGACGTGTTTGAGTATTATTTTGTGTCATGTCAGACCAGACTTAGGAGATGAAGCATGGGTCCTTTTAGTTTCCTTTAACTAACAAATAAGCTCAATAAAACTGATGAATCGTGTGCTGTTTGACATGTCATTGCAGCTGTGACCCTATCCTCTTCTCGTTTTCCAGCAGATGCCATTCGTTATTCCGATAGCTTTACTTATCATCTGAAGCTACCAGAACAATCTCCCTTAACTCTGTCCCAAGGGGAAGTGTGCCGTGTAAGCAAAAATCAATCATGCTTTTTATACCAGTGTCTTTTCTCCCCATAAACAAGGCTGTCTTCAGAAATACAATCTCACAGAAAGAGGAATGAAAATTCCATGCTTGCTTATTTATTAATTTTTATTGTGAGATCTTCTTTCTTGTTTTTGATGGATAGAATTGAAAAAACCCTTTATTTTTTGCCTTATTTGGCCTTGTGCTTAAAACTACTATTTAAAACTGCATTTTGTAAAATAAAATAATGTATTAACCCTATTTTATCTGTTGCTTTGTAGTGGGAAAATACTGAGTAGATTTGCAAACGCAGTTCTTGTGTGCTGTTTCCAGGGAAGTCAGCAAGGCATGGTGTGAAGCCAGGGTGCTTCTTGTTGTTCTGCATGCAGCAGTACCATGGCCTCACCACAGTACACTCGGTACAAAGCCAGATAACAAATGTGAACACATAGTAGGCGTGCCCTTGACTGTATAAAAAAGCTGTGCTTCTATGTTCCGGGCTCTTCTTTTCTCTGCAAGACAGATCGAGCCTTCTTTGCAAAGAATACATTCAGTGCACCTTAAACTCTTGTTTTATTTCGAAACTCACCAGAGAAAATTTCTCCAAAAATTCTTATTCCAAGATTCCAGGATGGAAGGGTGTTCCTGTGTTGGACTAAGTGTCTCTGACTGCATTGGTTTGTACATATTTATCCATTATTTACATAACTTTTAGTGTTTTAATATTTATGTCCCATTTTGGCATGTTGAATAATGGTGCGTGGACCCAAATGAACATCGTCTGGATTATTGTCATGATATAATTCCTTTGTTTCTGCTTCACAAGTGACGTGGGGGTACCGACTCGACTGACTCCAACGCTCCTGGCTTCCCACATGTAAAGGAAAGTCTTCACATTACCTCTGTTGTCTGTTCTTATGCTCCTATTGGCTCAACTGCTTGACAGTCACTGTGCCTGCTGGTGTTTTTTGACATTTTATTTTGTTATTTCATATTATTGTCCCCGTCGCTGTGACTGCACACACCAAGAATTTTGAAGCCTCTCCCCAACTGTCTCGAGATGAATGCACCTTATCTATGGAAACTATGAGGAGGATCATTGATCTTGACTCTTAAATTGGAACATGCTACAGGCTGAGTGGTCTGAAGATGATACCATTTGTCACTTTATTGTTACTGGTCTTGGTATCTTTGGATTACCATAACGATGAAAAATGGCATGTGGCTAACGCTCGATGTCCGAACTGTTTCTTGGTAGCAGGGACATTATCTTGGATTACTGTTCCATATGTAACTCCTGTTATGGTATTACCTTTTTGTTTCTACTATGTATATATATATATATATTCTTTCCTTCCTGTCTTTTATCTTGGAATGCTAAATTTGAATTTCTACATGAAATTCTATATTAAAATGGTTAATTATAGTACTTTTACGTTCTGGTAATGTACATCCTAACTCTGGACCTCCTCTTAAATATCCAATCATCCATCCATCCATCTGTCCATCCATCCATCTATCCCCAACCACTTACCCTGTTCACAATTGTGGGTGGCCTACAGCCTAACCTAGGCAGCCTAGGGCATAAGGCAGAGGACACTGTGGACATAGTACCAAGCCATTGCAGGGCTCTAGATACACCTCAGTCGTTTAAATCCAAGTCTGGCTTGGGAATTATTCATTTAAATCTCTCTAGCCTGCTTCCTAAAATAGATCTGGTTAAAATCTGGGTCCATTCAACAGATACTGATATTGTTATCTTGTCAGAAACATGGCTTACTAAATCTGGGTCAAACAATGACATTTCCATCAAGGGCTACAACATTTTTAGATATGACCACCCAAGAAAAGGTGGTGGCATTGCAGTTTATATAAAAAAGTAAGCAGATGGAATTTCTAGACCTAATACTAGAGACGTCCACAGCCCAATCCCTCATAGTAATTGATTGCTATAGACCACCTTTGGCTTGTAGTGGGCCCTTGTCATCTTTAAATCAGTACCTCTACATTATATTTTAATGAAGTCCTTTTCATTGTGATCCTAACTGGGATTGGTTGTTTTTAGCCTCTGATAAAAAAAAATTAAAAATCTATGTGACATTCTTAAATTTACATAGACGGTAGAGAGCTTCACACATCCTGATGCAAAACGTCCTGAAAAATCAACTTTATGGGATTTACTATTGACAAATACACCTTATAAATAAGCTCACACAGGAATTTTTTCACATTATCTGACTGACCCCTAGGCTGGAGCAGCTGTGTGGAGTGCTAAACTTCCGAGAGTTAAACCAGAATTACTTTATAAGGGGGATATGAAACGCTCCACTGAGCAGACATCTCTTCATGACTATCTCCTTTCTGACCGGGACAGAATTTCACTTTTCGATAATGTGCAACTGGCTTGGAATCAATTTTTAATAATTTCATTCAGATGGTCAAAAAGCATACTCCTTGGCACAAATACTGGGTTAAGCACAGGAACTACACTTGGTTCCTTCCTGAGTTGGCGGTTCAACTTAAGGAAGAGGATGTTTGTTGGACTAGAGCTCCAACGTCTGTCTGTCCGGAGCTGATTGGGCTCCTTCGAGAAAGCCAGTGAATGTTAACGCTCTGTCTGGTCGTACAAGGGGCAAACAGTGTTGGGCAGCCACTGCATTTTAAGAAGGATTCCTGTGTTGTAACTGAGAAGACAATTCTACATAACATTGTTTCAATGTGTTTCAGCACAACCATGATTTTATTATTATTATTTTGGCATTTCATAAATGTTTTAACCAAGTTCAGTTATGAAATTGCTGTTAAACATGTCTGTTAAGTGCATCATACTCTCAAAAGCTGCATACTGATCATCTTGCTGTACCTTTAACTTAGATTAACGTCAGATTTTCTTGGTGAACTTTTATCTTTTCAATTTTTTCCATTCCTTGTTTAAAGGGGGTAATCCTTAAATTATACATAATTATAGGCCAATATCAAATTTATGTGTTTTAGCAAAAATTCTAGAAAAAATTTTTGTCAGTGACCACAAGGCATTTTTTACTCTTCAAAAATACTTTATCAGACTACCAATTAGGAAGCAGCACACTCCTATAACTGCACCCTCCATCCATTCACCCATTACCCAACTGCTGTTAAAGATCGCAGATGGCCTGGAGCCTATCCCAGACAGCCTGGGGCACAAGGCAGGAGACACCCTGGACAGGGCACCAACCCATCGCAGTAACCGCAGCCCTAAAAGTGGAAAATAACATCACAAATGAAGCAATGGATTAAAAAATGTGCTGTGCAGCACTTTCTCTGGCCTTATCTAAGGCCTTCAATATGGTTGACCATAATGTAGTCAACTTCTTGCTGCTCTCTGTGAGGGTCACCAGAGCAGATTGACCAGCATCCAGTTAACAATCTGCACATCAACTTGGCGCAGGTTTTTACATCGGGTGCCCATCCTGATATAACCCTCCTATTTTACCAAGGCATTGGACCAGCACTGGACACTTGTGTAGACCCAGCAGCTGTGATTCAAAGCCCCCAACCACAGGGGTACACGGCGGCAGCACTACCCTCTGAGCCACTGCATCGCCTATGGCTGACCATAATATCCTCTTAAAAATATTTTAGGCATTAGCCTGTGCACTCAAGCTGATAGCTGGTTCCCAAATTATGTTTTTGTGAGAATTCACTGTATGGCACTTGATGGATCTAGTTCTTCTGTTTTGGCTGTTTTTAAAAGAGTCTCCCCAGGGTTCAGTATTAGGTCCAGTGTTATTTTCTGTCTATATACAGAGTTTGTGATAAGTTGCAAAATGCCATGTATCATTTATATGCAGATGACATTGTTATTTGCCGCTCTTCATCCTCTCTAACAAAGACCCTTTATCTGCTTCAGAAAGTCTTTGATGTTATTCCCTCGCTATTATGCCACATGAAATTGGTGTTAAATACAGACACAACCAAATTCATGCTATTTATGAACTATAAAGAAATATCTGCTATAGTTCCTCATGTGGAAACTTGTATGAGCCAAACACTTGAATTATGTCCCCTGCTATAAGTATTTGTGCATACAAATTTGATAGCCATGCAATTATTGTTAAAGCTCATATTGGTAATATAGCTACTACACTCAAATTACAACTAGGGCTTCTTTTTAGAAATAAATCACATTCCACAATATTTTGTCTTTTTTATGATATAACGTGCTGTGTCTGGCGTTTCCCACAAGACTAATATAAACCTGTTTGTGTGCTGACTGGATTATGCAGTTTATGGCGGACAAAAAAGTTTCGCTGAGGGAAAGTACTAATATTTTACTTTAATAAAAGAGATCAGACTGGACACACCTCGAATGGTGTACTTTAAAGCATTTTCAGTGGCACAGCACATTTTTAACTTACTTAGCATTGTTTAGGTCCAGGCTGGTTTGGTATACAGCCAGGTAATCTAAAGTAATTTGCAATTTCTCCCCATGCTTCTGTAGATTTCTTCTGGCTGTGCACTTTTTCCTTTTCCCACAGTCCAAAGAGAAGGACCTGAGGTGAACTAGACACATTAAATTGGCCTTGGAGTGAGTTAGTGCCTGTATCAGTCTGGTACCCCTTCATTGGCATCACCAGCCTTGTTCCCTGGGTTATGCTGTGGGTGCCCAGCAACACTGAACTGGATAAGTGATTTGTCAGCATCAACAAATCAACATGCTCTGAGGTTTGTCTTCATCTTTAAATCTTAGTGTTCTGCTCTTAATAAACAGCACTGAGGGACATCAAATCAAATAACCACTTTAAAGAATGAGAGTTGAGGTACCACCAGACAGCACAGACTACTGCTGGAGATATGTGAGCCATCTGTGGAAAGACGTACAGTGTAGAATAATTAAAATATCACCTTTGCATGTACAGTACAGAAAAACACTGTAAAGTCACTCTTAACTAAACATTCGTTTGAAGTTTTAAATACGATTTTGTTGCTGTACCAATGGAATTTGTTTAAGTAATTTTCTAAGGCCAATGAAAATAATTAACTATCATTTGAAACACCAGTATATTTATATCTACATTTATTTCAGTTATTTTGGTTTTGTTTGCACAGGTTTTTTAAGTGGAGTCACTGGCTTCAGATTGTTTGTTAGCTAAAGTCTGTGACTAAATCAGATATATGCTTATGTTTGTTGTACCCTTTTGTTTTTGCTCCTGCATTTTAAATAAATCTTGATTAAAATAATGGACAAATTATTAAATTGTCATCGTTATTTTATTGCTGTTTAAATAATTTTTTAAGAGAATGCTGGGCAGAAATGGCTCCATATCTGCAACAGTTACAAATATTTCACATATATTTTAATTATTATTGTATTAATTTTAGTTCCTTTCTAATAATGTGAGATCAGATAGAATCTCTACAAGGCATTTGTATTTTTCCACATGTATATATTAGTTATTAGTTCAAAAACATTGATTATAACCATAGATAAACATTTTCTTTATTAGATACATTATAAAGTACCTGTGACTCACGGTGTTACATCATGATTTCTTTTTTTGTCAGTTTTGTAACCATTTTGCACATATTGAAATAGATAAAATACATATTTTAAAACATTTTGCTTCTTTTCCTCAAACATCATGTCTTCCAAGTTCTGGCCGAAGTCTGCCTTACCTCTGGAGTGCACTTTGTACTCTGGTTTCTTCAGATCATTCAAATTCATTGTCACCTCAGATGGTGCATTCATTCAGTCCACTTACTTTATGCAACACTTGCAGGTGAGAAATGGAATTATACCAGAGAACATAAGTCCCAAGAAGACCAATTAGACATAAAAAATGAAAGTTGGGAGGTATTTCAGAGCTTGGGCTAACTTGAGGCAAAAATGGTTTTAGACAAAAAGCAAAAATGCATTATGTTTTGTACCCTGGTATGTACATTACCCTTTGTTTGCAGTTCAGCCTGTACTTTCCACAACCACAACTCACAACTTTAGAAAGCATACACATTCTACAGGTATCTGTAGGATATATATTTTTTTAAAGCATTTTGGACAGCGCTTCATCATTTAATCTCCTCTGGGCTTCCATAGTTTATTTTACACCTATGAACCCCTTGTGCATTAAAGACTCCCTTCTTGCATCACATCCACACACTGTTGTCATGACAACCCCATTTTAACTGTAAAATTGCTCTTTGAGGCTTAAACTTCTGCTCTTTCTTCTTGATCTAGAGATAGTTTAAAAACATGCCAGAGGTAATATTATCCTTTAGGGAACTCTAGAAATAAAAATATTAAAACTATTTGAAAAGCATGAAAAATAAATTTGATAAAACTTGCTCCTTCGTCCGGTTTTATTTTTAAAAACGTATACATGTATTACTAAGTCAAACATCAGTGAGTTTGTTGTGGATAAAGTTCCATGTTTTCAGGAAGGAAATGTAGAATTTTGACGTTCTGTAATAAACGTGTTTGTCAAGGACAGGTTGTAATCGTAATTACGTCAGCAGAGTTTTCTGTTGTGTTTGAAAAAACCCATGCGAGGGGTTTGGAAACGCTTTGAATTTGCTCATCAGATTTTTAACCTGCACAGGGATGCCTTCCGCTTCCATTTAAACGTGTCTGAACGCGCCCAGAGCTGTGCTTCCCTGCTGACAAATCAAATGGAATTCAGCTTGATATCTGCATATTTCTAAAATAATGAACATCGGCGCGTCAGTTCATTTACAATCATTATGTTTGTTTGTTTATATAGAAAATTGCATTAGGGGAATAATCTAGATTCTAAATCCGACACCGTACAGGCACCATTTATCTTTCCAATCATTACAGAGAATTCTGCTGCCATATAAGTTTAAAAAATGAATTTGGAGAAAAAAAGCAATTTTCTTTCACCGCTGTAGCTCTCAAAAATGTCATTTATTTTCAGTAGCGGTGTTATGACAAGACTTTTTCCTCCCATTATAATTGGATACATTTTTCAATCATAATGGTATGCCATATTACGATAGTTTTTCTATGAAATACTACCCTGTTTTTACATCGAAGTATCTCAGGGGAGAATAAACCAGTGCAATGCAAATTTTTCCTGGGTTAACAAATATAATATTTAACAAACATAAGATGAGTTCTTCTCCCGGACAAAAGTTGATCTAAAGTTCAAAGTATATTTTATATATTTAACACCAATATATATTTTAACAAGTTATTTTCATTTTGTGGAGTCACGACATATAAAACTTTACATGGATATTTGCCTAATTGTTTAGATAAATACATTGAATTTCATTTAATTCATCATGGCTTTTTGGAAATCTTGCTTACCACTAATTAATTTTTAGCAAATGCAACATATCGATAAAATCAGCACAATCAAATTTCATGAAAGGTATCTTGTTCTGTCACAAAATATTTTATAAACATTTAGTTCCCCATTACCTGAGCTGTTTCTCCAAAGGCACATCTTAATGACAAAACTATCATGTCACTAACTTGAGGTTAGGTTCCAAAATGTACATTTACATGTATTCATTCAGCAGATGCTTTTATCCAAAGCGACTTACATTTCACATATGGGTTACATTGAGCTAGCGCTGGGTGTCTTGCTCAAGGACACACCTGGTGGCTGGGCTGGGATTGAAACCGGGAAGCTTCTGCATCCCAGCCTGGTGTTCTAGCCATTGAGCCACCAGGCAAAATAAAGAAAAGTTATATATTTCAAAAACAGCAGTCAGATCTATCAATGCAAATGTTAGAAATAAATTTTTAGGTTTAAATAGATTCTAAAAAGTCTAGTTCAAGAGGAAAAAAAAATACATTTCCTGCAATCGTTGAGTATGATTACATCCATATTATTGTATACAATATGTGAAATTATGTACAATGAGAAAAATATGTGTTTGGTATACTGTAGCAATGAACTTACTTTTAAATGTTATAACAATATGTGGTGATTGTCACTTATACAGTGATCTGCATTAGTGTGGGGGTGGGCAGAGCTCTGAATGGTCCGGGGCCCACATTTGAATTAAGGGCCCTCAATCAATACAAGGACCATATATTCTTGTAGGGGGAGTAGAACTGGGGTTTGGGAGGGAATATTTGTCAGATAGCCCCTGTTTCTAGCTACAGCCCTGTTTGTGGTATTTCGTCGCGTCTCCTATCCTGAACAGTTTCTAACCCACACAGCACAGCCAATCAGCAAAGCTTGCTGCTTGGGTACTGAAGAGATGCACACAATTTCTCAGCATTCGTCATAGCAACGGAAGTCTGCAGCCTGTTGTAAGACCTGCAGAGCACAAGGATGACAAAGGCTGCGGACATAATTGCAGACAAATGTGTTGTGTTTAACATGTATGTGAAGACTGTGTGGGGAAAAAGCCAAAAACAAAAATTAGAAATTCTCCCGACATCTTACACATCATTAGTTTGTTGAATTGAACTAATTTCTATAAAGCCACATACCTCTTCTCTTTTCCCATTTAACTTTATAATTCACCTGTCACCTTTTGACCAGTGTATTCCCAATCATATTGACCCCACCCCATCCCACCCCACCCCACCAAACAGAAGATGAGTACAGTGCAGCATGTGTGGATCTCTGGTAAGTACAGTGTACATAAATTATAGACAGTGCCTTTGGATGACATTGACATTACTCTGTGTAATAAACAGTGCCTTTGGATGACATTGACAGTACTCTGTGTAATAAACAGTGCCTTTGGATGACATTGACAGTACTCTGTGTAATAAACAGTGCCTTTGAATTAGATTCACATTACTCCTCCATGTTACACGCATTGCATTTAAATGAGATCGACATCTTTTTCTCCACTTTGAAATTGTGGGCCTGTAAAAAATAGAAGTGTGTACATAAATGCTTCTGAAATAGTTTTACAATAAAACACAAAACATTAATCCATTAAAGTTGGCACCTATGGGCACTTTGCGAGCTCCTGTACAAAATAAAAAAGTCAATGAAGCAAGTAAATTACATTTTTTTTTTTAAATGTGCATTGATGTTTTTTTTTTTGGCATGAAAAATTGGCTGCTGTAAACTGGCACCTCTTCTGTTGGTAATATTTTGACGGTGGGAAATAACTGAAAAGCTTCACTGTTGAGTCGAAATACGGTTTTTCAAGAAAATCTGCCAATGGGAGTTGTGAAAAATTTCAGAAATCAAGATGGCTCCTGGTGATACTCAAGGCATTGTGGGAACGCATGAGGGCTCAGAACTAATACAGGAAATGGTGAATTACAAGAGAAGGCAACTGAAGCCATGTTCAAACCTGGAACCCAATACGTACACACACAGGCATACGGAGCCCTGTTTTGCAAGGAGTGTGAGATTAAAAACACACAAGGCGAGCCTTGCAAAAACAGAATGAAAACAGAAAACTAAGATTAGTAGCATAAACCAAAAAAGTTTGTTATCAGAGTCTTAAGTATTTCATGTATTACATAATTACACTACACTACAGCCATTGAAAACAATGTCTGCTGTCTTATACCGATGTCTCAAACAGCATGGTTGCATGAACGTGCATGGACAGAAATGCATGTATGCGCATGTGCTTCAGTGCATATATATATATATATAGGTGATCAGTTCATATGCAGCTCTTGCATGCAACTGCTCAGAATTATTTTCCATATAAACAAAGACACATTACAAAGGACTTTAACATAAAGTGATAAAATTGCCCCCCTGTTTGCCTTAATGCTGAGTTATAGTGAAACGTTAGAAGCTGAAACGTCTTTCCAGACACTTTTGCCACTTAGCCAGCCTGTGTATGTATATAAATAAATTATATTATTTATTTCCTAAGTGGACATTTCTACCCCAAGCAAATAAAGCAGCTCATCATTTTACCCCATTAACAGCTAGAAATTTCACTTAAGAAATTGAGATTTTTTAAATCAAAGATAAAGCATCCCTAATGAGATCTGCATTGTTTTATTTGCAGTGTAGCAGAGATAACCTAGTGTCCTTTCCCTGAGAAGTATCAGCATGCATATTTGATAAAGGTGTAAATTATAAAACCATATAATCAATGGAAAAAAGCCAACAGTCGCTTGTATGGGCATTACTGTTCTACATAGCAACACCGAGTGACAAAAATTGATATATTTTTTATAGTAATTTAAAACCAGAAATCAAAAATATCCTTCCCTCCCCTCAAAACAACAATAACAACACTTGACTCTCTTTGTTATAGAACTGATTTTGAAATGAATGGATAAGTAAATAAAACACTATATAAAATATGTTGTAAAAACAGGCCAAAGCTTGGTTTATAAATTAGGAGTGTGTTGCTGATTGGAAACAAATAGAAGTTGTCTTCATAGAAATGGTTTTACCGTGAATCTCTTCAATTTCCTCCAACATGAAAATAATCAAGTAAATTAATGGAATAAAAAATTATTTATTAACGACTATGAAATATGCAGATTCCCAAAGCATCTGTTGAGCGATGAAAAAAAAAAATTTAAATGTTGAAAATAAATGCGTAGTATTGGCCTTAAAAATGCCACTAAATGAAATGAATGGAACCTTTGATTCCCATGTATATTACAATAATATGACAGACTAAAATCTATTATAGCTTTTTAAACCATGACTGCAACACACTATAAATTCTAGCATTTGATTGGCTAATGTAAATCAGCAGTAAGAGTGGCTGGATTTAGATCAGAGCGGAGACTGGGGGAGTGTCTATCACAAACAGGCATGAGGCTGGACTGGGACACAAATTAGGATGGTTACAGTGAAAGAGCACTGGGGGGACTGTAAGAATTAATGCAGTAAGAAGTCATGACAGGATTGCATGAACTGAAAGGAAACACAAGTGGTTCATGCTAGGAATTAAAGCTGCCAGAAACCACAGGACAACTCTTACAAAAAGAGGGATACTGGCTGGTCCTGGAGAGCGTGATGAATGGGGCAAGCTTCCAGCACCAGGTCCGCCTGTCTACATAACTTCACAAAAAAAAATTAAAAATTATGGTTCTGTCTACAAACATTACCCAGCCTCAGACATGACATTCCAGCAGTAATGAATTAAAGTGTTTACATTATATTATTAGAGGATTTTGCTGAAATAGTCTGGGTTCATTTAAAGTCAATCTCCAGCTAGGTAAGGTCAATGATGATCGTTTGGTAATGGAGCTAAGTGTTCAACTTGACCCCATGTTGCAGCATTTTCTTTTCGCCTTGAAAGGCACAGCACTCGTGTGGTCCATATGCCACAGTCTTGTCAGTCGGCGGATCTAAATCCAGTCAAATATTTGATGAACGCCTAGTGAAACGTGTGAGAAGATATTCATTCGCTCCATAGGCCAAGTACGAGACGCCTTGTGAAGAAAAGGTATCACATTCCTACTAGACAGTTTAAGATATTCAGTTGGAGGAAAAAAAAAACTAAATGTTTTGCTAACTCACAAGTTTCACATATACAATAGGAGAAATGTATGTGCATGCTATAAAAAGTCTATTTTAATTTATGGCCTTCATATCATGTGCCCTCATTTAATCATTTCTGTTACTACATCATGTGGACAGAAATGCTGTCAAACACATGCACATAAACACACACACACACACACACATATCAAGTATAAATGATAGCTGACCGCCTTATAATCGGCCACCTTGAAGGCAACATGAGAATCACAGCGCGCTGTGGGAAAGATGTACACACACCAGGCTGCTTCGGTCCCTCTGAGTCACAATACAAGCACAGTGTCAAAGGCGTAATGCCACAGAGCGAAGGCACCGAGCTACCGGAGATTTATGTCTCTGCTCCTGACGGATGCTGATTGGCATGTTGGGAAAACATGGACGAGGAAGGCCCACACATCCACTCCTCACTCCCCCATTATGCCAAACTATACCCTCCCCAGATGGATTCTAACTGCCACTTAGCTGCCCTCTCTTCTCAAATAATGATGCTTCCAGCAACCTCAAGAAAATCTACAGCCTCGTTACAAACCTTCAGGAGAAATGTTTGTTTTACCTTTGGCCCAATATTTGTGTGTATATATATATATATATATATATATATATATATATGATTAGTTAAAATATTAAACTGTACATCCATGCTACTCTGTACGGTAATCTAACTGCACTAATATAAACATCATTGTTTAATTATGTAATTTTTATAAACATATTATGAACATTTGTTGAAAGAGTACATGCACACAAGTCACCTGACTATGTCTGATTTCTGTTTTTTTTTAATAAAAAAAAATAAAAATATATCTTTTATTCTGCTTACATTTAGTCTTTGAAAGGTTTGAAAAGAAGAAAAATGGTGTATTTCCACACTGAAACATTTGGTAAGTCGATCATTTCGACGAGCTGCTTACAGCAGTGCGTCAGCTCGGTTCTGTTCAAGTTCTCACCTGCTGTGTGGGAGACCCAAGCTCAAGGTTAATGCAACTTCTCCTACAACTAAGGGTTAACAGCCTGACTCTCTCCTAAATGCCCTGGGGAAGAAAACCGCACACCAATCCAGTGTGCAGTTCCATACATTCCAGTGTTTGATTCGAGACCTTTCCAGCAGATCTGTCATCCAAGTTGGGACTACACTTTGTGCTTTGTAGACCTACACGACGTTGCAGAATTTGTACACCAGCAGCTTGGGATAAACTTCAAGCCACTTGTGACCCTGTCCAAGATATGACAAAAAAATGACTGACTGGAAAATAACATGTGACATTATTGGAGATGGAGGAATACTAGCAAAATATAAATCCCTGACCCCTGACTGAGTACACATGGTTTCCTTATTATTTTTTCATTATCTTAGGTGTATTCCATTTTATTAAAATTTATTTTTCGTTTTAAATTGAAAGCTATTCTCAGGGTGTCTGTACACATTTGTGAAACTTCAGATTCACAGTGGTAAAATCCAGGGTATAAAATATTCCACCTCCACCTTAAACTCAGGGGAGGGTGGTGTTTAACCCATACACCATGGCACTTCTACAACCAAAACATTGAGGCATTATAGAAAATGCATCTGTTGTGTCCAATGCATGTTAATTAGCAGCCAGGACACTAGAGGAAATAACTCGTGTCATAGTTTAAGTATGGCTTAAGGTGATACGGTGGAAGATCCTTGGCTGATGCCATGTTTGAATGTTCAGTTGTATTACAAATGCATCGTTTCGCTCTACAATCACTATTGGTCACAACAATATCAATGAGGAAATATAGCATTTACGTGGAAGTATAGCCAATGAATATTTATCAGAATAAATGTAAGCAAAAATAATACATGGTCTTAAATTATCAAACAAATGGATTATCTTATTCTTTTCCTGGTCTTGCTACTTTATCTTTGGCTGTGTTTTTTTACTTGTTTTTAAGTATATTTTCCCTGCCAAGCACTGGGTATGGTTTAAAACTGCATCTGATATAAAAACATAATCTCGCCGGATCAGCTTTGAGATTCACAGAACAGTCTCTGTGACTTTGCTTCCACTTATCCTGTTGTTTACAGTGTGATATAACCATGCCTATAAGTAACCAACAAAACCTCAGAGGAATCCAGATAAGACCAGATGAAAACCTATTTTCAACACAGTGGAGTCTGTGGGATAAAAGAACGAATAATCCCAACTGCAGAAGGAACCGTCTTGATCAGACATACTTATTGGGTGCCAGGAAATAAATTACGTACAAGAACATTTCCACGTGCGAGGAACATATCTGCACTGTAATACTCAGGTGGAGCATGTATTCTGGGTTTTTTTTTCCTTTTCATTTCACACAAGTAATGGAAAACATCAGCAATTACTTACGGACAGCTCATCTGAACGTGGAAGAGAACGAATTGGCAAACTGAATAAACTGCCTCACATTTAACTGCAGTTATGTCTGTCTGCAGTGATTTGTTAACGGTTAAAAAAAAAGATGAAACATTGATTTCTTGTTCACAAGTCGCAGGTAAAATATTAAGTAGGCAGCCTGTTTACACGCACGTGAAGCGATAGGGCAGTCAGCAGTCATTGTCTAGTTTTAAGGCCTTTATGCTTTATACATGTTTAGTTTTTGCGTCCAGATTATGGTACGTGAGTTGGAGTCAGGCATTGAGTAATTATATTAAAATAAATTGAGGTAAAGATGATGCTGGACAGGCAATATATAACATTTTATTGATTAGGTTAAAATGTTGAGGGAGGTAACTGTTTTCTGTAATGCCCTGAATAATTCAGGGCGATCAATGGTCTAAATTTTGTATCACTGGGAAGGGTCTAGGAGGCTTCTGAATCAATAATGATAAATAAAAATTAAGTGGTTCCATAATGATAAATTGGTTAAGGGACATTATTAGCAGGTGATACTCCCCAAATGTAAGAAATCACTGTTGTGACTTTTCTCATCAAAAGCCGTAAAAGCGTGATGACAGGCGCGATTAAATTTATGTTTTATTTGGTTAGGTGACGCATGTGCAAATAATGCCCTACACGGCATATGTCAAAACCATATTGGCAGTTTACACATTAAAAGCATTGTGTCAGTTAAATGGCGCAAGCATTGTCAGATCGGGTACTTGTAAGTGCCAGTCAGGTACAATTTGCTTAATTCTTGGCTCTAAGCTGCGATGCTTTAGGTTTGCTTAGCAAATGTTTAACTGTTTAAATCATCCGTTTGGTTGCCTGTCGAATTGGTGGGGTACCTCTGTAGACAAAGGAATTCCATTATTTTAGCTTGCAGATAATCAAAAATAAAAAAGCTTTGATCACAATGCACATCGTTTGCATGCGACATAACATCGCAGATGAAGAGAGAGAACGTGACACTGACTGCTGGGGTCCCGATGTTGAGTGTTTGGAGACATTTGAAGGACTTGTTGGCTGAAGGAGCTGGACAGTCATTATTGAATATAATGTTAGTTAATTGATGAAACTGATGAGAAAATTAACTGTTAAAACAGATCATTTCAGTAGAAGACTTGATCGCCTTCTGTGTTTAATGGGTTGCTGTGAAATTAATTATTAGAGTTTATTGAATGTTGTGGTTTCCATTTCCTGCAATGTGTTGGTCCCTATCATACCTTCCTAGAGATGCCCATCAGCTGCTTAACTCAGAGCGACCAATAAGCCTGATAGCTTAAGAAGACCAATCTTCACTGACTTGTATTTTAGAACCAATTTACCTTTTAATGCTAATCGTTGATGAAACAGTTAAATAAAATTGACTGCTTTCATTGTTTTCTCTAATAAGATATTGGTTAGATGAAATATAGGTGATGCATGAGAAGATCTGTTATTTTTAAATATTTGCTTTCAGTTAATCAAATAAGAAGTTGATTCAATGTTGCCATTTCAAGATGGTGACGTTTTCCTCAAAACAGTTTTCGGGAACACTTAGCGTAGACAAATGTTTTATACTGATGGGAAGCCACTGGTGGAACTGAACTGGCAGAAGACGAAACAGGCAATGATGGAAACCTGAAGTGATGGACAATGATGTGTTGGCAGGAGGTTGAGTGCTATCCCAGCATGCAGTGCGTATCAGCAGAACTAGATTGGAAAAGTGAAAAGCTATCATTTAAAGTATTGCATGTTAATGAAGCTGCTAGTGCCCATGGCTATTTAAATGGGATAAATTGTCCTTAATTTTAAAATAGAAATGACAATTTGGTAATTTTGAAATTCTGGATATGCCGTCATCCTTAATTAGGCTATATCTCATATCACACGTGTGTTTGTTTTAATGTATGACTGTGTGTTCTTCAGTTCATTTTGACTTGCAAAGTTAATGTGTGTCAATTTTGACGTGGTTCTCGACAAACTCAAGCTTCCAGGTTTCCGCCTCGTATTACGGCCACTGTCAGAAGCCTCAAAAACTTAACGGTAACGATATGAGGGTAAAAAAAAAAAAGGTGACAGCTCGGTGAAAATGGTGCGGAGTGAAAGCAGGAAAAATGACATTGTCAAATGAGTGACTACAGAGGGTGACAATAGCTGTAGGTTTACCCACTTGGCATTGTCTAGAGGTGACATCCATAGCTGGAGGACTTTGCAGGGGGAAAGATACGAGGGAGGCACTTTGCAATCAGACGCCCAGTCACGCTGACAGGGCCGTTTGGATAACTTGAGCCAGGGAAAGCAGCCTTATGATGTGGACTCCAGGACCGATCGTGAGACTGATTACTGTGCGTGACAGAGTGAGACCACGAAAACCTCCACCGAGCACGACCAAAAGCCACACCACGAATAGAAAAAAGCGAAGCCGACAGTTTCTCTAAAAAATCAATGATAAAAGCCAACAAACGACATGCTGAGTGCAAGTGCGTCTCTTCTCTTTAAATGGCCCCCCCCCCCCCCGGGGGGGGGGAGGCCGGGTCCCGAGTTGGGTGGGGGGGGTGAAAGTGGGG